>JBBPCY010071542.1:0-11823 GCA_037974405.1 Brachyalestes nurse | reverse complement strand
ACGAGCGCTTTCAATTTGGTTTCAACGTCGCATATCAACGTAGATTCAATATTTCTTCCTGACGACTGTTCAATGTTCAATCTGATTTTGCTATCTGGGATAGGATCACTAACTGTGTACCAACCCCATCATCACAACTGATGATCCCAAATACATTAAGAAGGCAAGAAATTTTTTTTTAGGGTTTAGGCAAGGCCCTTAAAGACGAAGCAAAGTCCATAAAGACATGGTTGGATGAGTTCGGTGTGGAAGAACTTGACTGTCCCACATCCTAGAGCTTAGATCAGGCCCAAAAAATGACACCCGGCCCTACCCAAGCCCGAGCGCCTCGTGTCTGAGCCCAGCCCAGCCCGACACATTAACCGTAATTATCGGCCCAAGGCCAATTTAAACCCGACAATTTTTTAATCATCAATCCCTGACCTCATAAATGCTCTACAGCAGAGGTCCCCAAACACCGAGCTGTGGACCGGTATCTGTCCGTGAGTCATTTGGTCCCGGGCCAAACAGAAAGACAGAATAAAAATATTTTACTGATTACACAGGTCAACAGGTCAAAATCATCAGTGATAAATTTATGTGGGTTTTGTAGTGTTTTTCATGCTGATTTCAAATCTGCTTTTAGTTTTTCCCGCACATACAGTTTTTGTGATGAAGCTAGTTATATATTGCATGATTGTTGGTATAACTAGCATATAATAATCATATAATAAGCGTTTTTGAAGAAACAGTGGTAGCTGACTGACACTGATCATTATATCTATGCCACAGTGTAGTGTAACGCCTATCTGACATCGCACTGAAAATATTGAAACGGTTACTTGATTGGTGCCTGTGGTTTAATAAAAACCCGTGCAGTCTATTGCAAATCTAATACTACTCATAATTCAAAATTGATGTGACTGAAAAAACTGAAAGCAGATCTGAAATCAACATGAAAAATCGGAAAATTTAATAATTTAATAATTTTTTTAATTTTTTTTTGTTCACCTGTGTTATTTATTTTGGAAAAAAAAAAACAAAAACGCTGGTCTCTGTCACATGATATAGTACATAAAAAATTTAGCCCACAAACTAGAAAAAATGAGTAAAAAACAAACCGGCCCGTGAAATATTGTTATACATTGAACTAGTCCGTGGCGCAAAAAATCTTGTGGAAAGCCTGCCAAGAACAGTGGAAGCTGCTATACATGCCAAGGGAGAACCAACTCCATATTAAAGTCTATGTGTTTGAATGCAATGTTATTAAAGTCCCTGTTGGTGTAATGGTCACCCATACCAATACTTTTGTCCACATAGTGTATGTAAACTATGCCTCATGGTGTGTTATAACAAGTTTAGTATGACTCCTTCAGCCTACAAAGACAAAAGAAAAAACACTTCTATGTGTCTCTAGTTATATCACTTACACAACTTAAGGACCTGAGACCCATTTCCTGCTGTCATAATTCATATTCTCGCTTCCTTCAGAAATAGCTTGAGCAATAACAACGCAAACCCCAGCGAAGATTAATAAAGCACAGTTCCACAGTTGGTACTCATTAAACACTTATTACACAGGAGGGCTGAGGTGTTATTATGAGCAGGGGATGCTAATGAGATGAGACAAGGGCACAGGTAATTTCGCTTATATGAAATAATCAACAGTGTTAATTGTATGTTCATCACACTGGTTAACAAAGAAGGGAGAAGACAGACAGCAGCGAGCAGGCACAAGGCATTGGAATCCATAGTACCATTTAAAACTCTGGATGATGTTTTTCTTTCCAAAATAACATTTTGAAAAATAAGAAAGTCATTTTCATGAGCCAATAAGGTCTCCACATTTGTGGAATTTAATCTGTTCTAGAAGTATCCCATCCCAGATGGCTTCTGGATCCCAGACAGCGGCTTCTGGCACTGTATGAGAAAAGAGTCCACCGTCTTTCTGAGTTGCAGCCTAGCTTTTGGAAAACAGCTACAGTGAACAGAGAAACTGTGTAGCAATGTGAGTCACCAGGAGCAGGATCATGAAAAGCTGGTCTAATGAAACCTGATTCTAACAAACACAGCTGCTACCATGACACTGTACCCAAACGAGCTCACTCACAATGCCTACTTAGTCATTATGCAGCTCTCGCTACTGACTGAACACTAACCAGTCAGAACTCTAAAGAGCAGAGGTCTTCAGTCTTACGGCAAAGGACTGGCAGGGCTGCGAGTTTTAATTCCAGTCAAACAGGAGCACACCTGATTCCACTGGCCTCAGTTGCCAAAAAAACTGATCAGGTTTGCCTCCATTTAGTTCAAATGAAGACCTGCAGCCACACTGCCCGGTCCTTTTACAGAAAAAAAAACGAAGATCCTTGCTACAGAAACTGCAGCTAAAATTGCTTTCGTCCTTCCAGGTCGGCTGTGCATCCATTTAGCATGAACATGATGCACTTCGACAGAGGAACTTAACCTCAGCATTGCCACATCCCACTGTGACTTGCCTGAGGAAAAAAAAAAAAAAAGAAGTGGTCTTGAACTGGCAACACGTTTCTTGTGACAGCAAGAATCTTCAAGAATCACACACACACAATACAAAACCACACGCTAAGGAAACTGAAAATAACAGTTCCTCTTTCCCCCACTCAAATTTTAGTCAGATTTTATCACAATAAATCCTCCATGGCTGCAGTACACTCCCATATTGCATGTGAGCATGAAAGGGTGAAGCTGCATTCGTGCCATTTAGCTAAATAATCTGATCTGCCCCTACAAGCCTTTAATTATAGCTAATAGCTCATTTTCTGATGATCATGCAGACCTTTTCAGGTTAGCACACATCAGTTCCAGTATAAAGGCTTTGTAGGATAAGATTTCAGTGATACGTTGGTAGGATTTTCAGCCTCAGGTGTTCACTGCACAACTGTACTTATCTGTCCACAGATGTGCATTGAATGCAAACTGTGCATTCAGACAGTTCTTAGGAACTGGTAAATGTAATGTCAACAGATCGTAACTACTTATTTGCATTCAGGTGGTCATCTGGTGAACACAATGTATATCCTCTGGGATGAACTAGTAGTTTTTAGCAACAACGCTTTTAAAGCAGGACACATACACAGGATCAAAAATCGGACATAGTATTTCACTGTGGTCGTTACACCTACCATTTTGTTTTATGTGTGTCTGCTTTTGTTGTAGTGCCACTTTTAAAACAACCTGCACCTACATGTCATGCAAAAACAAACAAAGGTCTATGCATGCTTGGGTTTGCAAGACTTGTATTACCTTCCAGAGCAAGGTGATGAGTCTCTTTCCTTTCCCATCTACTGGCTGGACGTGCCTCCATAGCTCTGGAGCAGCTGACGGGGCTGAGGTAAATAGACAAATGCATGCACACAAACAAAATATATATGAACTTATAGCAGATGCAGATACTGCCGGGAATAATAAAAGCATGGTGTAATTTTAGATGAATTATTTCTTACTGGCAGCTTATCAAAACAAGTGGAGAAAGGTTTTGAAAGTACAGACACTTTACATCAATACACCGAAACGAAAAGAATCAGAATTATAATTGCAGAATGTGTAAATCGTATGTGAAACAACAACAAAATGTACATCAAATGACAATGATTACTCAAACATCAAATAGCTATGGAACAGACACACATCCATCATCTCTTTCAATGCTCCATCGTTCTCTAGCCATCCTTACCAGCCTCTGCGGTGGTGGCCTCTCTCTCAGCGCTCCAGGAGCTCCAGTGGTGTGGGGCTCTCTTGTCTTGTGCCCGAATCTTCACATAGTGCTGTGTCCCCGGATATAACCCACACAGTTCCATCTGCCAGTCGTGAAAGGCAGTGCTTACTGTCCACAACCGGGCCTGAAATTGACCATGAAAAAAAGGTCTTAGCCTAATTTTTGTGCTTTTTAAGTTTTGAAAACAAACACATGCACATTAATGCTGTCTTTTAAATGGATGGACTGTGATGCTATGGCCCCACAGTTAAGAATCTATGCCTTACAAAGGTAGTAAAGACACAAGATGTGTGTATTACTGGGTGTTCTTAACAATTACACATAGTACAGTAATAGTAAGCACTAAAATTTTATTCCCCAGCCCCACCAGATAGACGTGTTCACAGAGGGTCACGCCATTGCTCAACACTGCATTATTACCAGTGATGGGCGGTAGCACCGCTACATGTAGCAAAGCTATTAGTTTAACTACATTTTCCAGTAGCTTGTCTTTAGCGTCACTGATTTCTGAATCAAATTTCCAGTAGTTATGTTATTTTTATCCACAAAAGCTACCATTTCCAGGACATGTCTGAGAAAAGCAGACACTTCCTCTGCAGTATGATTTTGAAACGCAATAATCACACATAAATAAAGCATGTTCATGCATGAGCTTCTACTCTGCGAAACATGCATGTGTATGGCAGTGGAACTAGCAGAGTGGCCGAGAGTGACTGACACACACAGTCACACACAGCACAAGAGGATGGAGGAGAGAGAGAGACAGGAGGAGAACAAGACGAGCAGTCCACTGATGTCACACCGTGGCCTTATCTACAAAAATATATGACAACTGTTGAATCGACAGAGAAAAAATACATGTTTAGATGTGTGCTTTTGCAATCCCAAGACCAAACTGTTGTCGACATCTAACACCAGCCTGAGAACCCACATTCAGGTGACACTTTCATTTCCCTACTGCAGTAGCCTATGATGAAATGTGTGTAAAAAATACCCTACAGTTCGACTTGAAATGTTAGAAATTAGCGAAAGTGAGGGAATAACGCCATGTAACGAATGTTAACCCATGCTGACCAACAGGGGGAAACTAGCCTATAAATGTGGTGGTACTAGCCTGCCTAAGGGCTTTGACCCGTCTCTGGTCAAAGTGTTTTTAAAGCTTAGGCTACATGTAGTTTTTATCATTGTGAAATTAGGAGAGACGGTTACAACATTCAGTGTCCTGTACTGTTACATTATTACGTGACGTAAGACAACGCTTTGATGGGACAGTGCGCTGCAGTGGTACATGACAGTCATTACAACTTGGTTTAACTTGCGTGGCACTGAATATTTTGTCGGCACGGCAACATGTATAAAACGCCTTTCCCAGTGGTTACAAAAAAATGTTAACATTAAACAAGCTACATAAAAGTAATTTTACCAAATATAGTCAAACAAAATTTGTTTTAGTCTATTGTAATTGTAGTATTGTTCTCATTGTTGTGTAAACCAAATCATGGTGTAATGATTAACATAGCGTAAAGGCGTTTCATACCCGTTACCATGTGCTGACGGAATATTCAGTGTCACGCAATGTAAAATAATTTGTAATGACTGTCATGTACCACTAGGGGCTGTAGCGTGGCATAGTCACGCAGAATAAACCAATTGTAATGACTGTCATGTGCCACTAGGGGCTGTAGCGTGGCACAGTCATGCAGAGTAAACCAACTGTAATGACTGTCATGTACCACTAGGGGCTGTAGCCCAGCACTGCCGCTCAGAGTAAACCAAGTTGTAATGACTGTCATGTACCACTAGGGGCTGTATCGTGCCACTGTCTTGCAGCGGGAGACACTGTCCCGTGTCCCTACGCAACAGTCAAAGTGTTGTCACGCGACACTGTCTTACGTACGTGACAGTGTCACGTAATAACAAAACAGTACAGGACACTAAATGCTGTAACCGCTGCTGAAAATTAGATAAGCATAGGTGTTTTAATCAGTAGGCTCCAGTTATTTAGATATTCAGAGGGATGTTCAAGGTCTTAAGTTAGGGGTCTCCAGCCTTTTTTCTCTGAGAGCTTTGACAAAATCAATGTGGCCAAGCGCTACTCTACAACTATTATACACCAGCATTTATCTGTTAGTAGATGTTACATCCTTTATCATACTCACTTACAGTACAGCACAAACACTCTAAAGTGTCATCCAAATTTGTGGAGAATTTTTTTTAAAACTAGGCCTATAACTTCACTGGCCCCTTTATTTTCCATAGTTATGTGAAATCTGATAAGCACTATGAACATCAACTCTCATCAGAGAGCTGTAGAACTGGGATATTATCATTTTATAGCTACCAGACAGGAACTCACACAAATCTGTTATAAGACTTATTTACATTTCATTTGACCCTTTGGAAAGGTACTCTTAAGCAGTTGGGGACCTAGGCAGCTACCTGTTGGAAACCTCTGACCTAGGCCTGCTCAGTTTAGTTTTTATGGGTAGGCCTGATTAACTTAGCTTACCAAGGGAAATATAACCCTAGTCCTTACCTTACCACAACCACACATAATCATGAATCCAGAGGGTCCACCCATATAAAATGGCATGCATGGACAAGGAGCGTGAATGGGCCAAGAGGAGTTGTCTACTTCTGGATGATGAAGGCCATGCTATACAAACCAGTGTGTCGCATTTCAGGGGGAGCACACACATCATATCTCAGGACCGTTTCGATAAACTCATTCTTAACTTCATAGTTCAAGGAACGCACCCACTCCACACTGTGGGCAAACCTGAATATAGACAATTATTTGGTGAAATTCTGCCCTCAAGGCATTTGATGTTAAGGCGGACACTGGGGCGACTGTTCGACAAGGACTAAGGTACTAAATCTAGGGGTGGTAGCTTTTGTGTAGTGAAGCTTCATTTATTGTTGAGTAATGTTGTCCAATTCCACCCATTAGTTTGGCTCCTCAATCACATAATAGTACCAACACTGGGAGGGTAAAGACTAGCTCGTAATACCTCTGACAGATCAACACACTCAAAGGAGAACTGCTAATTTTGATCAGCATAGTCAGCTAGGATCACACTAAGTGAAGGCCATCCTACCAGTAGAGAGCTCTCCAGGACTCCTACTCCTGAACTTGCAGAATCCTGATGATAGGGCCCACTCAGGAGACCCTTAACTGTAATTAACTATTATTTAGATCTATCGCTTTGTCCCAAGTAGGCAGGGGAAGCAGTGGAGTTTAGGTCTACTGCTGTTTTACAATCATTGCAATAAAAATTCCCCTTGTCTCTGTGGCTTCATCATTAATTGCATTAATTATGTATCACTTCGAACTGAACCAGTCCGGTACCAACGGTATGAACCCAGTAAAAACCAAAGACGACATACAGTGTTCTCGTCTCTACATACTTGCTTTGGAATACGCCTGATGTTGTTTTGACATGTTGTTTGGCATTATCTTCACATCTCCAAACCCTCTGAATGGGTAATTAGAGACAGCACTGTTTCTGTTTCAAGCAAGGCTGAGGCACATTCCATGTCATTATAAAATATTCTAGTGCCAACACGTCATGTACATGTACACAAGCTCCTGTGTGTGTGTTGTGCGTGACAACAATGAATGGTGCATAAAATTTACTTCCATAAAATATGTGTGTGCTGGTTGACTGACCATTTCATTTGTCTTGTGTTCCTGAGATAGACTGGTTTTACAGGCCATGTACCAGACTTGCCACCAGTGTAACACACCCACAAATTCATTATCTTCTCTGGACGTCAGAGTGGTTTAGATCAAACTCTTTGTATTTTTAGATAGAAGCCTTTCAGTGAGCTTCTGGAATGAAGCTTTTAAAATGAAGACTTCAATGCAATCGGAAAAGCCAGTATTAAGTAAGAACCACTGTCAATGACAAAAAAGGCATCTGTGTAACAATTCTCAAATTTTGCAAATTTTTCACCCGTTCTTGTCTGTATGCACCCTATCAGAATAAAGCAGGCGGTGAAGGGGGAGGTGTTTAGGAGAAATGGCGGGCTTCACACATGTCTTTCTGAGAACTTCTGTGTAGTATATACAAGCTAGAGGTCTGCTACTCGTCCCTGAGTTTGTGGGCTACATCAGCCAGGTTTGGTTTTGTAATGAGCTAAAATTTAGGTAATAGATTTTTACGTGCTCTCTCTCTCTCTCTGTTTTCTGTTTTTCTTGTAACATCAACTCTGTTCATAATACAGTTCAAGGAGATGGCAAACTAGAGAGGGTTGTGTTGAGTGCTTGATATGGACACATCAGATCTTTCACCTTGTTCGTTAAGTTCTCCCAAACTGTTATGCACTTCTGTGAGTATCAGTTGCAGCGATAAGAACTTTAGTGCAGGGATGATCAGCCATTCCTCAAAAATATACCAATAATAAACAGTGTAACAGATCAACAGTGTTACAGTTGATCCCAACAGGACATTTTCAGTTAACTCATGCATAAGATTAAGCAAATTTATGTAAAGTTGTGCCTCTGATAAGCAAGTATGGGCCAGACCTTGTAGGGTCTCGAATCCTCAGGTACATGTGTGGTTTGGGTTTCAGTTTAACACTTGTGCAGATGTCCAACTAGGTCTCCGCAGAATCAAGGCATTTTTGACACACAAAACATCAAAATGAGTAACTGGACATTGTTGAATGCACTTTGATAATACATTGCTTCAGTTCTGGGTCGCTCCGTGTTCATACTGACAAATTTAACATGGACTCTAAAGATGTAAACAAAAGTCATCGCATTTAAAGTCAAAATGGACTGGGTAGTTTTTATGATGTGATGTTCTAGAGTAATCAGGCTGGAGATGTGATGATAACAAGAAAACATGGCACAGTATATAAAATATATTAAATATGATATCTACAATACAATACATTATTAAATATATGTATAGGCAAAAGTATTTACCTGGTGTATTTTATAAAGGCTTGAACATGGCTCAATCTTGTCTTAAACCGAATCTATCCTTTAACAAGTACATTTGATAAGTCATGGTTCTCCACTGTAAGGTATGATGAAGGATCTGTAATGGTTTATATATTTTTCCTTCAAAAGTTCTAAAAACCCTGTTAGGATACATGGTATCATGGACTCCATGAAGTATGAAGATCAAGTTGCCTCTGAGAAAAAGCTAAAACTGGGTCAGCATTTGGATTTTCCAGCAAGACGATGATCCAAAACATACATTCAAATCCAACAGAAAGTGGTTCAGTGACCACAGAATCATGTTTTTGACATGACCTTCCAAGTCCCCTGACCTGAACCCCACTGAAACCTGGAGGGAGCTGAAGAGTCAAGTCAAAAAGCGAGGTTCTTGGCAGATAATTATACATTGTAACAATTTGGTTCTAGTTCGCTTAGCGTATAACATTCACATATTTAACTTGACAGTGGACCTGCAGAGACGCCAAGGGGTCATCTCAGATTCCTTGCCTATATTTTCATATTTCATCAACCTATGTAAGCATATGTATGTATGTACACATCGGATAAAGTAAAGTGGCTCGATATATATATACAGGTATACATTGGAATATCTTCAGTTGCTTGGTAGCAGCAGACATTGACAGAAACAGTAATAAGGCACCAGAAAATTGCACATTGCACCAGAAATATTGCACAATAGAGAAACTCCTTCACTTATTATTCCGTGATGTTCAGATGTGTGTGTTTGCGTGTGTGTGTGTGTGTGGTCAACTGCAAGGTGCTGGCTGTAACGTCTGATAGCAGTTGGAAGGAAAGACCTGCAGAATCTCTCCTTCCCACACCGTGGGTGCAGCAGCTTGAAGAAGACTCATTGCTACGGATGCAAATGGAAGATGCCAATGTATTAAATGCTGGTATGCCAATAATTATGTTTTTAGCAAAAAACATATAGTACATTTGCTTTAGTTACAGGTTTGATTTTTTTTTATCAGTGACAAATTGAGCTCAGTCTGCTTATTTGGCCTGCAACAGAATAAGCATTGCAGAGGTCATATTTGCTCTAAGGAGCTGAACAGCACTCGCACCACAGTTCACCGAATCGGCCAAATCTGAACACACGCCACAAATGACTGGCTTTGGTTCATCATGTATTTAAAAAATAGACACAATAAAAGCGCTGAGAAATCACACTCTTAAAGGGTTAGAGTGTCCACATTTAGAAATTGCTGCTTTTAAAAGAGCAAAAAGATGTGCTTTTTTTATTACGATGTGAGACTCTTTGCCACTGTGCCAGAACCACACCTTGTGTGACAGCTGCCAAACATTCTTATCATTTCCAAGTTATTACCGCTATAACTGCATGGGAGGTTGTGTTGTTGCTCTCTGTGAACCTGGAAGGAATTTTTTTTATAGTTTTTATAGATTTGGCATCCATTTCTCTGCTGTCTTAATGCCCAGATATCTCCATCAAGCCATTAGTAGTGTAATGGGTCCATGCTAAGAAAGTGCACACGCATGGGTGCATACTAATATATTGATTTGAAGGTGGTAATTTGCCGGTGCTCTACTGTTGCACCATCGTGGCTGGGAGCTTGACAATCTGCTACCTCTCCCCATATATTACACAGCTGACAACCACAAAAAATGATTTTTTTTAAACGATCAGTACTCGGTCCCGAACCTCTGATCAATAAGCTGTGTAAAAGCGCAGTGCAGGGAATATCAACAAACATTCTGATGTAGAAACTGTTCCAATATTTCAAATACTGTATGAGAAAAGGTGCCAAATTCCAGCTATGAAAAGAATAATAAAAATAAAACCAACAAGTGTCTTTTGCCGCTTTTGTCCATTTTGATGTCATTTTACCTCAGCCAGGTTTTCAAAAACTTAACAGTAAAGTGTTACAGAAATTAAGACAGAATTATGATTATGATACTTTTTATAATATTTACTAATAAAATCCAGACACTTTTTCCCATTATAAGGCTATTGCCATTCGGGATACATTAATAATTCAGTAAATTCTCAGGACCTTGCATTTTTTTTTTCTATATCTGAAAGGAATAAATTTTGAATTTATTCAATGTGACTGAGATCCATTCTATTAGTGGCAATACAGCATATTTTTAAATAATCGTTAAGTATCATTCCACCTACCTTATTTACCCCTTAAACCAGAAACAAAATGAACAATAACTGAAGTGTTCTGGTTTATACAGTAAATCCCCGCTTCAATCATTGGCGTTTTTTTTCTCAGAACCTTGTCTTGTGGCAATATATAATTTTTCTTGCAGTGCTAAATTATTAAGAAACATATAAAAAAATTGTAACATAAATAAGAACGTAAATTCGGCTATATTTCCATATAAAATATAACTGTATACATTTTTGGTACTGTTGAAAAAACACAAAGAAAGTGTGTCTTGAGATGGTGAAATACCGTTGTATTCAGAGGGGGGAGGTTTGAAAGTAGCCAGTCCAAGAACGTTATTTATTTCTCCTTGCTGAGTGTGCTGGATTTTTATTACTGTAAATTAAATGAATTTATTACTGTATTTACTCTGCTTATACCAGAGAAAATGTGCTTGCATAATTTACAGTACAGTCTTTCCAGGAGTAACTTCAGTATTTTACATTCTAGCACTGTCGGAGACAGCAGTTCAGTATACACTGTACAGTACGGATATGGATTTACCTTGACATTTTTAGAGCTAATGTATTAAGCTGAGTTTAAAATGAAATTCAAGTGTTTTGGGGGCAGATTTGTTGCGTTTTTAGGGTTTAGACTATAAAAATAGGCATTTTTGGGCATTTTTTACCACACTAATTCTCGGTTTTTCACTATTCGCAGGTGCTTTTGGAATGTAACCCCCACGAATGTCGGGTTTACTGAATTTCTTGACTGTTAATCAGTCATCCAAGTGTTCCTGCACTGCAAAAACTCCTGATCTAACCAAGACTTGGAATCTTATTTCTAGTCTAAAAAGTCTTCTTTTGATCTTGTTTTGAGAATAATATACTATATAAGAGCAGATTTGTAAGATTATTTAGTTTGTTTTAAGATTTTTTTTCCTATTTCAAGAAATCTTACCAAGTATAAATATCTTACTGCACTGGCAGATAATTTCACTTGTTTCTAGT
>JBBPCY010071541.1:0-11823 GCA_037974405.1 Brachyalestes nurse | reverse complement strand
CTCACGCCCTCTCTCTCTCTCTTTCTTTCTTTTCCCTCTCTCCCGCTATCTCCCTTCCCTCTTGCCCTCTCTCTCTCTCTGTCTTTCTCTTCCCTCTCGCCCTCTCTCTCTCTCTTTGTCTTTCTCTTCCCTCTCTCTCTGTCTTTCTCTTCCCTCTTGCCCTCTCTCTCTCTCTTTCTTTCTCTTCCTTCTCGCCCTCTCTCTCTCTTTGTCTTTCTCTTCCCTCTCTCTCTGTCTTTCTCTTCCCTCTCTCCCTCTCTCTCCCTTCCCTCTCGCCCTCTCTCTCTCTCTGTTTTTCTCTTCCCTCTCTCTTTCTGTCTTTCTCTTCCCTCTCTCTCTCTCTCTCTCTCTTTCTCTTCTCTCTCGCCCTCTCTCTCTGTCTTTCTCTTCCCTTCCTTTCTCTGTCTCTGTCCTTCTCTTCCTTCTCTCTGTCTTTCTCTTCCCTTCTCTCTCTGTTTCTGTCTTTCTCTTCCTTCTCTCTGTCTTTCTCTTCCCTTCTCTCTCTGTTTCTGTCTTTCTCTTCCCTCACTCTCTGTCTCTCTCTGTCTCTCTTTCTCTCTCTTTGTCACTACTTCTCTCTGTCTCTCTCTCTCAGTGTTTGTTCATACTTCATCATATACACACATTCCAGTAAACACACAGTAGCACAGCAGCATTTACACATGGAAGACCAAGGAAACACACACACACACACACTCACACACACAGTGGCTGGTTTCACTGAAGCACTTAGTAAAATTAAAGCTCAGATTTAGAGCTTCCACCTTCAGCCAAACTGAATTTACCCTCAGAGCATTTAGACCACATACCTACACACACACACACACACACACACATGGGGTGACATCATGCACTACGGTAGCATTAAGCAAGATTCGATTTACTGCAGACGACTGAGGCTCCTAACTGTGATTTATTTTCAGCTGCGGAACCCACGGTGTTCTCCCGCTGACCTCTCAGTGTCCACACACACACACACACACACAAACACACACACACACACACACTGTTCAAATACAGCATTCAGACACAATTCTAAAAACCAATTAAACCTCATTTATATAGAAAGCCTTCCAGTAACCCCCCCACTTTTAGCTACTTGATCCCTTCCATCAGTCACACCCCTCTTAGGTTAGATCTAGTAACTCCACCCACTTTTAGGTTAGAGACTTTATTTCTGCTTGTAGCCATGCCCCATTTTGAACTAGTGGCCCGGTCCATTCCAGTAGCCCCACCCTCTTTTAGGGTAGATCTTTAATGTTCCAGTGGATACGCCCTCTCTTAGAGTTGGTTCTAGAAATGTGACTAATTGTCAAGCCATAGTGTAAGCAGGTTTCAGTCAGTTCTAGATACGTCACTGACTGTAGAGCTGTAGTATAACCTGGCCTCAGTCAGTTCTAGATACATCACTGACCATAGAGCAGCAGTGCAGGCAGGGATCAGTCAGTTGTGGATACGTCACTGACTGTAGAGCAGCAGTGTAGGCAGGGATCAGTCAGTTCTAGATTCGTCACTGACTGTAGAGCCGTAGTGTACGCAGGGATCAGTACAGTTCTAGATATGTCACTGACTGTAGAGCCGTAGTGTAGGCAGGGATCAGTCAGTTCTAGATCCGTCACTGACTGTAGAGCAGCAGTGTAGGCAGGGATCAGTCAGTTCTGGATACGTCACTGACTGTAGAGCAGCAGTGTAGGCAGGGATCAGTCAGTTCTAGATTCGTCACTGACTGTAGAGCAGCAGTGTACACAGGGATCAGTCAGTTCTAGATATGTCACTGACTGTAGAGCTGTAGTATAACCTGGCCTCAGTTCTAGATATACACATCCATTCCTACAAGCTTTAATGTGTGTTACAAGCTTCACATAAAATATCTGGAATAGATGTTTAATCTAGAACAGCCAAACGTTCATGTGCGCCAGCATTAGTGTAGTGCTAACACACCATGAGAATCCTGTAGGGACGCTAGCAGAACTTAGCATTATCGAAGAGGCCTTTTATCATATTTATGGCCCAGATTGAAGTTCTAGCTAGTTTGCTGTGTAGAAATTATTTTCTATAATAACCAACTGCAAACTAGATATAACTTCAGTTTGTGCCATAAATGTCATTAAAGGCCTTATCAGTAATGCTAATTTCTGAGTGAGTTATTTGACAGGATCTCTATGGTTGGAACGAACTATTTTTCAGTCCCCCGGGGGGCTGTAGTAGTTTTTCTTGTACCATAGCCGCCCCTGCAGGTGAAAAAAGAGTCCCACACATCTACCTGAGCAGGACCACACACACAGGTGGGCTGCAGCACGCTAATGAGCCTTTCTGTTTCCATCAGTCCTCCAGAGAAAGAGAGAGAGAGAGAAACAGAGAGACAGAGAGAGAGAGAAAGAGGGAGAGAGAGGGAGACAGAGAGATGGGAGAGAGAGAGGGAGAGAAAGAAAGTGCTCCTCCATCATTCACACACATGTTCATTTATCATCTGTGCGTGATAAATGTGGGTTCTAAGCAAATGCAGCCCATGTGTGAAATATTAATGATGCGTCCGCCGAGGGTGCGTTCCCTCCTGAAATCACATTACTTTTCTCGCTCTGCTGTTCTGCTCTTCGTGAAAAACGTGTATAACAGCCACTCATCATTCACCAAACCCGGCTGGAACCCAGAACCCAGAGGAAAGGAACATTCAGAATAAAATCCTACTTATCCGGCCTGTTTCTAAGACATAACTGAGCTCAGTTTAACATCAGTATGAGATTCCGACCATTTAAGCTCTAGATAAACTCTACAGCTGTTATGTAAGCAGGTTTTAGTCAGTTTTAGATACGTCACTGACTGTAAAGCTGTCGTGTAAGCAGGTTTCAGTATATTCTAGATAAATCACTCAGATGCACCCAGAATAAGACTCTTCTTTGTTCAGTCTGTTTCTCCTGGATGCAACTGAGCTCAGTTTAACATCAATATCAGATGCTGACCCTTTTCTCACGCTTTTTAAATTCAGCTCCTGAGAAAGAGCCTTCATCAAAACTCCAAAAATCCCTAAAATTCTCATTCTTTTTCCTCCCTGCTCTGATCTTTATTCATCGCAGATCTTATAAATATCTTATAAATTAGTCTTATCTCTTATAAATGAGAACTGTATCCTAGTAATTTGAATCTCAATAACCAAGGTCAGACAGTTTTGAGATCCATAAAGTCGATTTTTCTTTTGCTCCTTATTTCTCCTAAAGGGAGATTTAGGAGTAACAAGTCAGACTTCAATAATCTCTAAATAAGAAGCTGATTTATTTCTGATCAGACAAAGAAAAGACTGCTGTGAGCAGTAAAAGCTGAGTCTATTAGCTTTTATAATGCAAACCAAATCTCACGGATCGAGAGATATCATGTCATTGTATTATACGACCTGCATGCATTTGCATAATTGCATACGTAATTACGTCCTTAGTCATATAATGAGTTTACATTTACATTTGCATTTAAATTATTGCACAAAAACAAATGCGGCACAAATTTCTCAGCTTGTTCCAATGAGTTACAAGAAATAAATCCTATGAAATGAAAACGTGCTGATTGTTAAACACATCCTCGTGTTCCTGAAATTGTTATTCATGCCACACTCGCCCGGACCAGACGCTGTCCGTGGTCTGTCCTCTGCTGCCCTGTCTTGTTTAGCGTTGTGTGTCACGTTGCATTTGCTCTGTGGACGTGAAGCAATGAAGCCAAGGTCACAAAGGTCACTGCCCAGTCATGACCTCTGGGGCCCCTTTAGACCAGACAATATATCAGTGACATGGAGGCCTACAGACTGGACTTAATATTGGACATATACATACCTACAGACTGGAGTCTATTGGAGATAGACAGACCTACAGACTGGACTTAATGTTGGAGATAAACAGACATACAGACTGGAGACTATTGGAGAAAGATAGACGTACAGACTGGAGTCTATTGGAGATAAACCTACAGACTGGAGTCTATTGGAGATAGACAGACCTACAGACTGGAGTCTATTGGAGATAGACCTACCGACTGGCGTCTATTGGAGATAGAGAGACCTACAGACTGGAGTCTATTGGAGACTGACAGACCTACAGAGTCTATTGGAGATTGACAGACCTACAGACTGGAGTCTATTGGAGATAGACAGACCTACAGACTGGACTCTATTGGAGAAAGACAGACCTACAGGCTGGAGTCTATTAGAGAAAGACAGACCTACAGACTGAAGTCTATTGGAGATAGACAGACCTGCAGACTGGAGTCTATTGGATATAGATGTACAGACTGGAGTCTATTGGAGAAAGACAGACATACAGACTGAAGCCTATTAGAGAAAAACAGATCTACAGACTGGAGTCTATTGGAGATTGACTGACCTACAGACTGGAGTCTATTGAAGATAGACAGACCTACAGACTGGAGTCTATTGGAGAAAGACAGACTTACAGACTGGAGTCTGGAGTCTCAGGGTGGATGCAGGGCAGAGTCTTCATGCAATAAAAAGTGGCTTCAATGATCTGTAGGGCTTTGTCTAAAATTCTTATTTTTTGTTTCATTTTTCTCTTCTTTTACAAATGCAATAACTTACAGTACAATCCAGAGCTCCCAGGTAAAATCACACAAACTCTATTCACTAAGAAAAAAAGACCATCTACCCTGCTCGTAAGACCCTTAAGACCCTTCTTTTGTGCAGAACCCATATATAACAAACATTCCGAGGACAAATGAATTAAAAGTTTGGACAAACCAAAGTAACCACAATGTGCAAAATAGGCATCCAAACTCCACCCTCCCCCCGTCTACTGGAAACATGGTGTAGCCCTCCTAAGCTTGTGTAAATTTCTGTCTCTATGTCAGCGCAGATGGTAGCTTTGCCTCTGTGTGAATCGCTGTCTGTAAGTTTTAACACTGTTGAACAAATGTTAAAAACTTATAGCTCAGCTCCATGTTTTATTACTGTATTGTTGGTTTAACTGCTGTTGTTTAGCCAGTTCACTGGGCGTCAGCCACACTTTATCCATGCTGCTTCTCAGGGCATCCCTGTAATCACTATACATTCATCAAATAAAAAAGAATCAAATACTTCAGACAGACAGACATACACCAGTATAAACAGACATGTAACTCAATGGACAGGCCTACAGACTGCAGTTTATTTGAGATATACAGGCCTACAGACTGGAATCTTGCAGAGATGAACAGACCTCCGAACTGGACTAAATATCGGAAACAGCTAGACCTGTGCCTGGAGTGTACTATAGATAGCCAGAATTACAGACTGACTTAATACTGGAAACAGTCATGCCTACCGATTGTACTAAATATTGGAAACATGTAGACCCATAGACTGAACTAAACACTGAAAACAGCCAGGGCTAAAGACTGAAGTCTACTAGAGATGAACAGACTCACCGATTGGAGTCCATTGAACTCCAGAATATTGGAAACAGCCATGCTAAATGACTGAACACTTCCACTGTTCTTTTTTTTTCATCCTGGTTTCCGCACCTCCTCTTCAAACCAAAAACATGAATGCAGGATTAGCTACGAACGTCCCCTGGATTTCCATTGCAAGGAGGCTGTGATCTGCTGCAGCTGATCAATACAAAGCTGATTAGTCTCACATGTTCACGCCTCACTCAGGTAACTGTATATGATGATGGATTGCGGCTCCTCCATGTGTTTTAGTGTCAGTAAATCTGTCTGTAATTGAGTTTAATGTAACTGAGTTAGGATGCAGTTCCTTCACAGCAGTGTTCCTTCACAGCTGGATTTGATGACCAGGCTCTCTATCTCTGCCTTTCTCTATCTTATCTTTGGCATATTGAGTGGATTAAATAAAAGAAATGGGAACAAATGTTTTACTGTGGCTGCAAAGTGCTTAAAGATACAAGGAGCCTAGATAAAGGAGTTTCCAGCCACTCAGCATTCAGCACCACCAGTATACTGATCACCACCTGATCATCTGGAATCATCTGCTCCTGTTTCTTCACTGGTTCAGGACTTAAATTAGATGTGCTTTTTTCTGCTTGAATGATTCATATGTAGGTCATTGTGTGTCTTAACAAACAAAAAACATTCCTCTGAAACTGGTCAGGTTCAGGGACTAGGCTGAAAATGAATGTCCTTCAGGAAGCCTGGAGAATTGTTCCTTAAGACTACATTAAAATACAAGAAAGTCTGGATCTTTGGAAGCAAAATATGAGGAAATGAGGGAAGGCTCAAGATTTTTTCACAGTGCTGAAGAAAACATATTAGCAATTATCGTGGAGCTAAAATCATCACACACTCGCCTAAATCATGTGGAATTTTTTAGTGATCTCTACACTCACTTATGCAGTTTCTGACCTTACATGACTCACTGTTATCCTGGACTGAAGTACATTAGCATGGCTAAAATCAGTAGCAATGTCCTGAAGCCTGAAAGAAAGAAAGAAAGAAAGAAAGAAAGAAAGAAAGAAAGAAAGGAGATAGAAAGAGGAAAGGACAAACAGAGAGCGAAAAAGGGAGAGAGAAAGAGAGAGAGAAGAAAGTGAAAGTCAGAAAAAGATAGAGAGCAAAGGATAGAGAAACAAAGAGAAAAGAGAAATACAGTCAAAGAGATGAGAATGAGGATAGATGGAGAGAAAGAGAACAACAGAAGGAGTAAGGAGAGAAAGAGATGAAGAGAGACACGAAGAGAGAAAGAGGGAGGCAGAGAGAGACACAAAGAGGAAACTAAGAGAAAAAAGGGGGATGGAGAAACAGAGAGAGAAAGAGTGTAAGAGAAAGGAAGACTGAAAGAGAAGTTGAAAGCAAGACAGAGAAGAGAGAGAAAGAAGGAGAGAGAGACTGAGATAGATACAGAAAGTCCTAACAAGAAAGAGAACAGGAAAAAGAAGAGAGGTGAGAGAAATAAAGTACAAGAAGAGAGAAAGTCAGAAAAAGGGAAAGAAATCGAGAAAGGAGAGAGAGAGAGAAGTGCAAACACATGAAGAGAGGAGAATGTGGAGAGACAGAGAGGAAGTGGATAACAGAAAGAGGAAGAAGGAGAGAAGGCAGGGCATACTCCTCCTCTTCCTCCTCCTGAGTGAAGAACAGATCGATCACACTCGTTTATCTGATTGGAGTAGCTCCGACCCGCTGAGTGGAGTGTTCAGCACCGCCCGGCCAGCGCTGATACACACACTGGCCCGCTGCCACAGCAACTAACAAGCAGCCACCTGATGGGGTCGGACCACAGCTAACAGCTGAGTGTTAATCACGGATCTCACATACGCACACACACACACACAAACACCCCTAAATTTCAGTGCTAATGACCACCAGAGGACCTGCAGCAGTTCAGATACACACCAAAACAGTTTAACTGTCATCTCTCTGGGTGGGTAGGGTGGTCCTCCCTCTCCCCATCACTCAGTATAACTGTCCTCTCTCTCTCTGGGTGTGTAGGGTGGTCCTCCCCCTCCTTCATCACTCAGTGCGAACCCACACAGACACAAGGAGAACAAACACACCCTCCATAATGTTAAGCGCAACAAATAGGCATTTGTATATTAAAATACGCGGATGTGTGTATACGAAGAGAGTGTGTGACTTATTTACAAATCAACTTGTTATTTGAACCGGCCAAAACTTTTGCACATGGCTGTAACAAGTTACATGTAACCAAAGATGTAATTAATTACCTAATTAAATAGGAACAGTATCACACCGTAATTACTCTGGACAGTAAGGGCTAAATACCCCCCCACCCCGACAGACACAATCAGCCCGCTCTCATCTCGCTATTCAAGCAATAAATCAATACTATATTACATCTTTTTTCATCAGAGCACTTCTCTGTATTAGAGGCCCGGGATGAAGGGATATTGCCGAAAGGTAATTAAAGTGTCTGATTGTGTTTTTGAGATTGCATTTTTTTTCCTCACTTTTTTTGTGCAGTTTCACACCACGGAGGATCTCAAAATCAGATAGCAGAACCTATTTTCACATCCGCCGCCTTTCAGTAGCACTGCGGGCTGATGAGGCAGCTTGTGCATGCAAAGCCATTTGCATTTCCCACGGCGAAGTTTTTCTCCAGGTTCGAGTGAGTAAACCAACAAACAAACAAATAAATGCACTACAAATACAAACCACAGGGGCTAAAGACTTGTAATGATAATAATTTCTGCTCGATTTACAGAGCTCAGGTAGGATATGAAGATCCAGAAAAAGAAGAAACCCTTCAGAGGTTTGATTGTAAATAAATATGTTACAAATCAACTGTGAATGTAGTTCATCTATGTCACTCGCGACACTATATGGTATTTGGACACCCCTCCAAATTATAAAATACAGGTGATTAAGCCACACCCATTGTGAACAGGTTTAAGCACATATCTCCACAGACTTTGTCATAGAATGCTACCTTTTACACAAGTCAGTTTGTGAAACTGCCCTGCTAGTCAGTTTGTGAAACTACCCTGCTCAATGTGCTAAAACCAAACAAACTCATTAAGTGCTGAAGTACACAGTGTCTAAAAACAACATATTTTCAGCTACATCGCTTGCTACAGAGCTCCAAACTGAATCTGGAATCATGAAGACTGTCCAGAGCTTCATAAAATGTGTTACCAGGGTGGAGCACTTACACACTAGCCTAAGATCACTATACGCAATGCTAATTGTTGGCTGGAGTGGTGTAAAGCTCACTGTTACTGGACTCCGGAGCAGTGCCAAAATTGTGGTCCATAGTTTGGCAAGATTAGTACGGAGAAACTTTAACCCAACTGAACACCTTTGGGATGAATTGGACTGTTGGATTGTGAGCCAGCCTTTATCATCCAATATCTGTGTCTGACATCACTAATGAACAAACAGGCATTAATTCCCACAAACACTTGACACTCCAAAACCTTGTGGAAAGTCCTCCAGAAGAGTGGACAGTTTAATTGCTCCATTGAGGGCATTTCAGTATTAATATCCATGGTTTTGGAATGGGATGTCCAACATCCTCATATAGGTGTGACTGTTAGGTGTCTACATACTTTTGGCAATTTAATTGCTAGTTATGTAATTATTTACAGTACAGTAATGGGTTAATAGTGCATGAGTCAGTACTCCACAGATCCTCACTCTTTGCATCTCAGGCTGGTGTTCAGGATTTCAGAACTGTTGATCAATCAGTACTTGTGGGTGGGGTGGGGGGGCTGGTAAACAGTGGGGCGTCTGAGACAGGTCGTGTTCAAAGGTACAGAGGGAATCTGGTCTGGGTCATTTAACACCACGCTGCTGCTCCACACACAGGCAGAGCAGATCTGGGCAGAAAAGCTTCACGGAGGGAAAACCATTAAGCAGAAAGCAAAAAAACCTGAACCTTTAACATCAGGGCACTTTATATCAAAGCTGGTCTGGCAGAGTGACAGAATGGCTCTATTTTTATTTTATCTATATTTTACTTGAAATCTACATTAGAAACCTGCCTTCATTAATAGAGTACTGTTTTGGCTTTTTGGGCCCCCTGCAGATCTGCCCTGTGGACCTGTAGAAAAAAGATTTGAGCTTCATATTAGACCCAAATATAGCTTGCATATAAATTAGGGTCATACACTCCCCTCTAAGCTTTATGCACACCTTGCTTCTTTTGAAGTGTGAAAATTCTTACTTTTTCTTTATAGAGCAGCTGTGTGCAAATGATTTGGGCGTATTTTTATAACACTCAGCTTCATGCTCAGGATTAGAGGTATATGCATTAGTGTAAGGAGCCAGTTCAGGACACCACTCTCTCTTCATCACTGAGCACTCACTGTGTGCAGCTTGTTGACTTCTGTAATTTCACTGAGACTTTTAAACCCTGCGGCTTACAAACGAGCAGTTAGTGGCCAGGCCAAGTGAAATTTACATAATAAGAACTTTGTTTACATACCAGACACTAAACTAGAAAGGAATTTCGAAAAAAAAGTTGTATTTTTAGTAAATTGAATATTAAAATTGCATTGTAAGCACATACGGCACGGTTTGCGTTTCAATGTCCATCTGCCCTTTAACTGAACATTACACCAAGAATTTTACATCTACAATTTTACATCTGTCAAAACAACCAAAACAACAAAAACAACAAAGCAAAACAAGTTACAGTCTCAAAGACAAGACCTCAGATAATTAAATATCTCCTCTTCTACTTACAGTAAATACTAATGTGGGCTGGACTGAACATTTAGAATCTGCACTTTCCTCACGATCTCCTGGTCCAGGATGGACATCTCTCTCACTCTGATAAAACTTCCGCATCTTCACATCAACCGAGACACACTTTGGTCCAAAAAGCCTATAATTGGATTTATGGCTACATTAAGAAAATGACACCAGTCCACACCGCTGAGCTGACATGTGGCCAAAAGAGATATAAAAGTGATCTGTAGGTGTGTTTCACAGAAAAGCTGCTGCAGCAACTTCTGGGACCTGGCAGACATCAGTTTTGGAGGAATATTTTTAACAGTGGCTGGAATGGTTTCACCGCCTGATGCCTAAGGCCTTGTTCTACCAGAGTTTTGATAATGTAGTTCAGATTCACTATTTTACCATCATCAACATCCATATAAACACTTAGAGACACATGGAGCTTCACTGGGGGGTGATAGAGAATAAAATGGCTGGCTTTATGACGGAGACGTCTAGTTCCATTCACCTCCACTGGAAAGAAATCAGAGTCTCTACAATCAACCGTTTCAAACAATGAACAACTCACATCTCAAACACTAAATTACACATGCTTATTTTAAAAGGTTGATTTTACATTAAGCGTTCAAGTTGATGGTTGAAGTACATCTTAAAGGGTGCATTCATTTAATTAGGTGGAAACTTTTGACGGAAGCTTCTCAGGGCACAGAGAGCTGAAAAAAGTGTGAATTGTTGAAAAAGAGGTTTTTGCATAGGAAAAAGAGAGTAAACAAGCAACGGATGTTTCAAACTCAGCACTTAACACTCAAAACGTCTGATTATGCCTGATTGCAGTTCCTGTCACAATACCACCAGGCTGCTTTTGAACACAAGCGGGGTCCATATTGCAAATCCGTCTGCCTGAAAACACAATTACACGCTACACTTCCACATCTCCGAGCTGAATGTCAGCTTATGTTTTTCTTTTCCGAGCAATTTGTGGTGGCGAATGAGGCGGCGTAATGGGGTGTGATGAGGTGGGGCTAGGATGTTTATCATTAAATAATAGAATATCAGAGCTTAAATAGCCTCGTTTAGACAGCCTCATGAATTTCCACATGAAGGCAGCTGACTGTTCACTGAATGTGTGTTTGTCACAATCTGTTACGCTTAACACTCAGCACCTGAATGAGGCAGCAGGGGTGTGTGAGTGTGGGGTGTGTGGAAGCGGTGTGTGTGAGTGTGGGTGTGTGGAAGGGGTGTGTGTGGGGGGGGTGTGTGGAAGGCGTGTGTGTGAGTGTGTGTGTTGTGAAAGGGGTGTGTGTGAGTGTGGAGGTTGTGAAATGGGTGTGTGTGTGAGAGTAGGGGTGGGTGGAAGGCATGTGTTTGAGTGTGAGGTTGGTGGAAGGGGTGTGTGTGAGTGTGGGGTGTGTGGAAGGGATGTGTGTGAGTGTGAGGTTGGTGAAAGGGGTGTGTGTGATTGTGGGTGTGTGGAAGGCGTGTGTGTGATTGTGGGTGTCTGGAAAGGGTGTGTGTGAGTGTGGGGGTGGGTGGAAGGGGTGAGTGTGTGGAAAGGGTGTGTGTGAGTGTGGGGTGGGTGGAAGGGGTAAATGTGAGTGTGGGGTGGGTGGAAGGGGTGTGTGTGAGTGTGGGGTGGGTGGAAGGGGTGTGTGTGTGAGTGTGGGATGTGTGGAAAGGGTGTGTGTGTTTACTGAG
>JBBPCY010071540.1:0-11824 GCA_037974405.1 Brachyalestes nurse | reverse complement strand
TATCCGACGTTAGATCAGTTGCAGGTTCACTCATCTCTCTGTTCTGTCTGACTACAAGAAGTGAAACATTTTGCTCGTTTCTCTTCTGCAGATCTCACAGTGATTTTGTATAAAGAAAAACACATCACTTCATTTTGGGTTGAAAAAAGGAATGGTAACGCACGTTACTGACATTGGTACCGTGTAAAATACTACAAATGCCTTACATTACAGCAAAAAGCAGTGCATTACAGTAATTAATTGTAATTCACAGTAACGCATGACTCCCAACACTGGTGGAGATACTTCACTCTAGACATGCAAACAGCACGGTGACCTGCACAATCTACAACTCGGTGTAAAAGTACAAAAAAAGTACCGGTGTTATGCATGGCCATCTGAAACAGCATCCGCTAGCTAACATGGGTGATGCTAGCACTGCAGGGAGTCGTCCAGCTGAGTGGCTGCCGCGGCTTAGGCTGTCCCCGCTTTCTGTTGTATGCTTACATTTACACCTTACGCCAAATCACACCTAAGACTGTACAAATAGAGATATAACTGTGCAAATAGAGATATACTTACAAATGACATAATAAAGACTATATAATAACAAATATACTAAAAATCTTCTCAATTATTAGCACCTCTGATAGATATGTTTTGTAAATAATATGACATCACTATTTAAAAAAACAAAAACAAATACAGCCTTTACTTTGAGTACATTTATTCAGTGGAGAAAAAAAAATCCACATTAAGAAATCTATTTCTCTGAAATAATGTCCCACAATCATTGACTCTCCTTCTATTAATAATTTGTAAAACCTCCTTTTGCCAACTGGACATCACTTAATCTTCTCCTATATGGAGAATACAGAGAGAGGGATCTTTGACAATACCTCTTTGCACAATCTATCTAGATCATCCGGAGTCCTGGGTCCTCTCTTATGCACTGTCCTCTTTAGCTCACCCCACAGCTTTTCTGTGGGATTTAGAACTGAGGACTGAGATGGTCATGGAAGAAGGTTGATTTTGTGTCTTGTGAACCATTTCTGTGTTGATTTGTCCATATGTTTTGCATCATTATCCAATAACGACGTGTTTGTCAACATTCCAGCTGTTTGTATGGGAAGTTTACATTTTTTGACATATGAAGTTAAATGCACACCAGCCTTACCTGAATAGCATGTACTTTTTCTAAACAGTCACCCTTAGCTGGCTCTCTTGGGCTTGCCCCCATCTCTACAATTCATCCACTCTCTGAAAGGCTTTTGGCTACAATCATTGGCTTTGACTGATTGATCTGAATAAGAATTTCCAATGATAAGCTCTTTTCATTCTTTTTCCACTGTACATTCATTGGTTCTCCTCATGGGATGTCCCATAGTTTTGCTTCTAAAGTAAGATATGACATAATTGTGAGTCAATGTGGATCAATTTGTGTGATCTCTGAATGAGCTCCAGTTTCCAGAATGTCCCATAGTCAGAGTTATTCTAGTGTACTGCACTTGATTCTTTTAAAATAGTGGGCTGTTAAAGTGTATATTTTGTTTTATTATAGTTCCAACTCCGAATGTCCTGCTAGAGCTTAAAATATAGACCAATCTGTCCAGTATTAGATTTAAATTTCCCAATGATGTAGTTTCACCTCTTACTTAATTAATTAGGTTCTATTTGTATTCAGTTAAACCAGCGTTTAATCTGCACTCTGGAGCCACACTGGGTGTGGCAAAAATTTGCACCAAGGTCACAAGGCTCACACTCATGACAAAAACAGAAAACAGACTGACTAGTAGAGCCAAAAGGACATTTTTATGCAATGTGTCCTAAATATGTAAAAGCTGTATTTATACTCTTTTAAATATACTTGTACTGTTCTAAATGTTTAAAAGCTATACTGTTTTATTTGTTTGTGATCTAATGATGACTATAATTTTCACTCCACTGCAGACATAGTTATTGTGTTGGATTTTATTTGACTTTTGGGGTTGGCGGCAGATTTTTGTCCAATTTTGGAAGTTTTGAACCATATGATCTTTGTCAGTGTTACGTCCCTCCTAGCGGCCAGCAGGGGTCGCTGTGGGTTTTTGTGTTGGGACTTTTGTTATGGAGGGTTGGGTTCTTAGTTAATGATTATCAGGTGTTTTGTGTTCAGTTGAGTGATTGAGTTTTGTTATTGGTTTGGAGTTTTGGGAAGAAACCTTATCTTGTTTTTTGTTTGGGTTCTCATACCCTTTGTTGTTTTGAATAAAAAGAATGAATAGCACATGGCGTTTGTGGAGTTTCTATGCATGCCCAGAGGTCTTAGAATGGGCAATTATTCGTGACAGTCAGGAGGACTTTTGTAGACCTAGCTATGACACTGGCATGTTAAGAAAACATCATTAAGGCCCACTGCCCTAAAATACATTGTCCTAAGGTGGGCTTGAGTCAGCAATTGTAAACCTACAAAGTGCACTTATACATTGATTTGTGTGTAAGTGTATAAAAGAAATACGTTTACATTTAACCAATGCCTTTATCCACTCAGATATTGTAGTCAGAGCTAATGCAAATAAATTACAAACAGAGTACAAAATATCCTTCGGGCAAGATATTTCCTAATACAAGAGTGTCAGTGCTAATAGGCAACAAATCCTGGCTAACCCACTCCTGTGCGGTAATCAAATTATTTATGTATTTAAATCACTATTTGGGTCAAATGCGTACATAGTTAATTATTATAGTAGCTAATTTTCTCAAATGGGTTACACAACATTATGCAACAATGAAATAAAGCACAACATAAGCACATTCTTTTCATCGCTAGATGACTCTTCAGTTAGTGTTTGAAGATAACAAGTGACTGTTGATCTGACAGCCAGTGAAAGTTAATTCCACCGCTTGGGTTCCAGGACAGAGAAGAGTCTTGATACTTGTTTTCACTGGTGTAATGATTCTGTCATGTTTGAGACAGGGAAGAAGGACACAGATGCAGAAGTACCAGAAAACACAAAGAGCAAAAATGAGTTGCAAACAGAAACAATTAGGGAACTGAAACAGAAACAGTCCTTTAACTTAAGCACTAAAGGCCTCTCTCTTGCTCTGAACTTGGACAAGAGGGTAACCCTCAGTTTGGGAATTGAAGACATCGCTCCTTAGCTGAGGTGAACTTGATGAAGTTCACTCCTATTCAGTAGTCATGAGGAACACAGGAGGGTCTGAAGCTCCACAATGTGCAGCAGCCGAGAGGGATGATTCCAGTCTGAGGATGATTCCGCCTGGCTGGTCAATGCTAAAAAAAAAGACTGAAGCTTTCCCAGTTCACAAAGCCCACAGGAGAGAAATCTTGAAGGGGAGAGAATCCAGACAGGAAATGAGACCTGAATATGAATTGTTACTACTTTTTTTTATTATTGTATTATTATTCACAACTTACACACAGATGGACATACAAGCAAAGCCTAGGAAGTCTGATTTTGAGTACTGCGGTTTGAGTCTGTCTGTTTGTTTTCCACTTCCTAAACACTTCTTGTGCAATGTGTTGTCTGTTGGTCACCCTGTGGTGACGCTTTCTTCTTTTTATACCAGAGACCATGTGACAAGAAGGATGTGGTGTAAAGAGAAGTGTGTGAAAAGTTTTGCTCAAGTAGTTCTAAAAGATGTTGACCCCAGAGCAAGCTACAGTTGAAATGCTTATTGGTTGCACAATATGTTAATACAAATGTGTATTTTGTATTTTGTTAAATAAACAGTTTGGCATCTTATAGACCTTAGTCTAATAATAGAGATTTAATTTGCATTTGATTCTCCTTGCTATTGCTGTGAAAGAACTCAGTTAATGCGTCAAGCTGTTTCTGTAAACCATGTGACTGCAACTAGAAGTGAGAATAACTACAAGTCACATGTCTTTTAAAGTTACATTTTGAGTCAGGCATTTGATTTCAACTAGCACATGCTTATCAGACATCATGGCATCAAGCATTATAGGATCTGTTGTGACAGGCACTGATCATGGTACAGATATTTACTGAAATTATTATAATGTGTATCATTATAATAAAGTGTCAACAGAACCAAACAATCATGTTTTGATTTCCAATTGTTTTTGCCAATTTTGTGAGAAAGAACATCTCTCTAGACATGGATGTCACACATATGTTCATGGCAGTGGAAGCTTAATCAGATTTCAGTCCGTTGAATGGAAATGGAAAACCTCGGCTGCTCTGTCTTTGCTTAATGGCTTAAAAAAAAAATATCATGGTTGTTGGTGACACATCTCTTCCTGTGGTTTCAAGGGCAGTCTAAAAGTTTAATGTCCGTCTTAAAATCCAAGTTATAGACAACAGACACGAGTTGATCTTGGATCTTAAGGTAATCTAGCCAGTGCCTGTATCAGTTCACCAAATGTTTTATTCTTATATGGCACAAATGAGAGAATGGAAACACAACTAGATGCTAGGCAGATGCCTGGTTTCATTGACCACCACTGTGAAAAATTCTGACTTGCTGAGTGTCGCCAAAATGGAGCATCTCACGAAGTGGAGTTCCTTTTTAAAGAGGGGTGGGACAGAGGTGTATGCACATGGCTGTGACAGAGATCTAAATAGTGCCATGAAAAAGTTTCCCTCCAGCAAACCTCTCAAACTCTCACTCTCAAACACTTAAGCCCTTAGAAGATTACTTGATCTTTTCTAATATTTAAAGCCTTAAATAATGTGTTATAGACAAGGATATTAGTATATAAAAATATTAGTTTTATAACTTTTCTTTACTGTAAAAGTTCACATACATACATATTAAATTTTAGCTTACACACATTGAAAAAGGATATTAAAATGTTATTATGCATAAATATTTATGACCACAAATAAGTTTGTCCCAGGCAGAGTTTGTATTTTTACAGGGGTCACCAACCTTTTTGAAACTGAGAGCTACTTCACAGGTACTGAGCCATATGAAGGGCTACCAGTTCGATATACTAGAGCAGAGTTTACCTAAACCTTTCTAAATTTCATGTATAATAAACATGTTTTAATAAAAAAACATGATTTTTTTTTAGAAATTTTCAAATCTATATATATGCAAATGTGATTAAAGAACAATAGCAGTAGGATAAAATTAAATGCTAGACGCTGCTCACTGGTGAGTTGTGCTGTTTTAAGAACAGGTCCGTAGGCTACTCATTTGGTCCTTAGTGACCTCTGATTTACAGTAACTCTAAATGCTGCTTTGGCGCAGCTCCTACCTCCCACACACACTCTCTATCTCTGTCTCTATCTCTCTGTCTCATACACATGACTGGCCTTCTCACACACATGACTGGCCTTCTCAAACCACATGTTATTTCCGCTTTTTTACCATCAAAAAGAAAAATATATTTTGTTATTTTGACCTCTGAAAAATCAATGCCATTTTAAAGTTCCAAACAAGATATATATATATATATATATAATTATTATTATTATTATTTAAAAAAAAAAAATAAATTACAACAAACAGAAACAACTCAAATCTGCCTTAATAACAGCCTCAATAACATTCCGGTCTCTTAATGTCATGTGTTTAGTGGCTAATTTCTCCTCTGCCCATCATAATGCCAACATTCTATGAATGGATCTCTATGGGCAAAATGATCCATTTAAAATGAGAAATAATCCGCTCCGATCAACCTATCGAAAAAACATATATACAAGCATACTGAAAGGGATAATATATTATAATAAATATTAATAATAATAAATGGAATTGGAACGGTTTAAAATTCTGCACAAGCTTGGACAAGAAGCGTTGTCTGTTTTTTTATGATGTTTCCTATTTACATTTAAACATTTGGCAGACAAAATACAATGCAATTATGTTACAGATGCAAGCAAATGTAGCGTTGGGAGACTATCACAAAGACTATTGTGAGGTGTGGTGTTCTCACGCAGGTTTGAACCTATGTTGTGGAGGGTCACCCCAGTGATAGCAATTGTTATTCACATCCTGTTAAATCAATGAAAATCTTCGAAACACCAGTTAAGGGATGCTTTTGTTTCTCACAGCTGATGTGGTTTCCTCCTATTGGGCTTGACAGGTTCGTTGACTGTTGAAGGCGTAGAATAGATGGTTTCAGGCATCACAGGGTTTGCCTACATGATCACAAAGACACAGGAAATAGCACAACTAGTAAATAATCAATTGCCATTGTTGGCAGTTCCATACAATATTCAATCTTACAGGATACAAAGCATGTTTGCAAAGTCAAGTGGTTGTCCTTACATTATCTGGAATTGTTTCATAGGTGTTATGCATTCCTTGATCCATTTTGGTCTTTGGGTGCTGCATATAATAAAAAATGATAAAAATATATCTGATTCAAGGCTATAAAACACATCAGCCCCTTACTGCAAGGTTAAAAGGCTCAAATTAAATGCTGTTGCTATTGTACTTTGATTGTTTCTGAACATTCATGCAGCCACAGTGTCAATAGGCACTGGAAAAATGTAAACATACATATTAAAAACAAAATGTCACTAAAAGACCGCATTAACTTTACTTCCAACCTGCACAACATTAGTACAGCATCAGTTTTAGATAACTAGATAAACATTAAGCTTGTGAGAAACACAGATTAAACAATTTATAAAATTAATAAAAATTTAGATCCAAGGATTTAAAACAGTTTAAGTTTAATATCTAACTGTCAACAGGAATAAATCATTTACTTTACCTCAACCATCGCATAAACAGTGTTGTCACACTGTACTGGACCTATATGATTTAAAAATGGAAAAATTAACACTTTGTCAGAGATGAAAACAATAACTTAAATACAAGACTCCATATATTCCATTACTTGGGGGCTGTGGTTTCTTCCCTACAGTACAGTACATGCTAGGTGTCTCCAGCATTGCCTCAGATTCTGTTGCCGCACCATTGTTTTGTAGAGATGGCTGTATAGGATTATATATAGGATTTTACAATTTACAAAAGTAATCATATAAATTTAAATCCAAGAAATTAAAAAAATATTTAATATTTAATATTTGTCTACAGGAAAGAAATATGTATCTTACCCCAACTTCTGCATAAAATGTGTTCTCACACTGTGCCTGACCTGTACAGTTTAAATTGAAATAACTTTGTCAGAGATTAAAACAAAAACTAGACACTCTGTGTCTAAAAGTAGGTAGATACTATTCATCCAATACTGGAACCTGGAAACTGTTTGTGAATTCAAGTAGATGAATAAACTTATTAGAAAGTGTCTACAAAGGTTTTGGTATATTGTGCAATTCAATCTAGTAATATCAATGGCATGCAATTCTATTTTGCTGAATTACATTAAAACAAACTTAACTTTAATATATGTGAAGTAATGACAGCTATACGAAATTAGCAAGGGCAATTTTCTATGTATACTGAGGTAATGCAATTTTAGAACTAAGAATTGTTTCTGTGAATAGAACTTCATGTGTAATTCTCATCTCTATGCAATAAATCTAGCAATAAATGAGATGGATAAATAAGTGAAGCTGAAAACCACAGTGGATAAATAAGTAAAATTCAGCTGTAAAAATAGAGACCTAGTTTAAACTGAGTTTACATTATCACAGAAATCATTACCAAAACATTAACCCGAAAATAAACAGCACACCCGGGCAATTTTTAAATTAAGAAACTGTCTTCGCCATCTAAAGACAAATGTCTAAAAAATGCTCGCATTCACACTGAGCATGAAACTGGAATAAAAAGACAATACCTGTTGATCTGCTTCTCTTTCGGTACAACCAAATGATGATCACAAGTACAGCACTGAGACCCACTAAGATCAGGACAAGAAATAACCACTGTGGAGGCAGTTTGAGTTCTTCGATATTGCCTAATTGTTAAAAAAAAGATTATTAATCTTACAACACAAATACAAAAAGTAGCACAATAAGATTGAGAAAAAAATGTGTGTTTGAGTCTGTGCACCTTCACTAGCACATTTTTGTTTAATTTCATCCATCTCTACAACAGACTCTCTCCAGTTGACTGGGTTGCTATGGTTACAGGTGATGAAGCTTCCATTGATAAACAGGGAAAGGCTGAAAGCTTGTGATGTCACTGTCTTCTCCTCAAAGGTTTCATTATAACAGTTGGTGCTGATAGAGAGGTCATGAGCTTTACAGGTGAGAGTAATGTTACAGGTGTCCTTGCTTAGGTCATAGGTAAGGTGTGGAGAATCCACTGGTTCTGAGGTGCACACACACACACACACACACACACACACACACATGTCACTCTGCAGGAAACACTAAACAAAAATCTGAGATTCTTAGAATTATTTTAGATTCTTAGAACTTCTGCATGTAGTTGTTTTCCTGAAGATTTGTTAAAGTCCTATAAACACAGTCTGGCTTTAAGCATTTTCAGTAATCCAGCTATGCTCGCAATTGTTGAGAGCACAAGCATAGTCTCATTCAAAAGTTTGGCCACCCCTCGATAAATAACCCCTCGATGAAAGTATGTAAACACAGTCTCTCTAGGAAATGGAAAAAACGCACACTAATAATTTCAGCAAACATCAATGCATAGTTACTTTTTATGTCATAAACTGAAAAAAGATTAAAAAAAATATAAACATTATTCTGGCACTCTGCAAAATTTTGGGCACCCTATAAAATCAGTACTTAGTAACAGCTCCTCTGGCAGATATCAAAACTTGTAAATGCTTTTTATTACCAGCTAGAACTTTGTAGAATGTAACTTTGTACTGCAGTGCTTGACAATGGTTTGCCTAAGAAATCCCTGAGCTTATGAATGACGTCTCTTGATGCAGTGCCATCTCAGGGATCGGAGATCACAGATATTCAGTTTAGGCTTGTGCTCTCATCCTTTATGCACTGAAATTCCTGCAGCTTCATTAAATGATGTGCACTAAAATATGCTAATTCCTTCCAATCTTTCCTTGAGGAACCTTGTTTTTAAACACTTCAATAATTTTCTCATGCATTTGTTGACAAACTGGAAATCCTCTGTTCATCTTTGCTCCTCAAAACTCCTGGTTAGAATCACTTGTTGACACCACTTGTTTGAAAACACATTATTTTATTAACCTCATTACTAGCCCTAAATTTCCCTATTTAAACATTTTTTTTAATGTTTCGCAGACCTGCAATAATGCAAATTTACAGATGAAATTAAGCTGGCCAAACAAAACATGAAATATCTTAGGTTCAGAACATCTGCAATGAAACAAATGTTAAAGTAATCTCAAAAATCACTGCACAAATCATCACAATTTTTCCATTGTTTTCTAAATTGGGGTTGTGTAACATGCTGGAAAAAATACAAAAAAGACATTAAGTAAAAAATCATTTGATGACTGAAAAAACATGCGTTTTCTTCCCTTGGTTCCCTTGTTGGACGACTTACCCAGCACAGAGAGCTTGTACTTGGCAACGTCTTTGTTCTCTTCACCAGATGCTTTTGCTTCATACAGTCCACTATCAGTCTTCTGCAGTTTCTTCAGTGTCAGACTGTAGGTTTCCTCATTAAACTCCACTCTGTCTTTATAACTGGAATGGGGTTCTATACCATTATATTTTTTATAATATTTTAGAACATTAACAGTTCCGTTAAACATCCAGGTTAAATCACCAAACTCTGTTACAGGATTCTGTATGTTCAGCTGAACAGAACCGCCAACCGGCCCAAATACATCACTGGACACTGGAGAGAGAACAAAGATGAACCATTTGGTTATATTCTGATTACTCTGGTAATTTCTTTGCATTTAATATTTTGTGTGTGTGTTGTATTTTGTTTTATAAAATTTTGTTTTCTTCCTCTATCTTTCTGTCTCTCTTTCATTTACACAGAGTGTAAAAGAAAAAAAAAACTTCTTCTTTCCACCCACTTGCTTTGCCATCTTCAAGCTAAAAATGTTGACATCATACAACCTCAGAAAAGGCTACAGGGACTTATATTTCCACTTAATATGCAATGAGATCACTTCTAACATGCATTGGATTAAACCTGGACACGATAGGCATGCTATTTCTGTGGGTAGACATAAAGTTACTGAAGAGCGTAGATGCAAAGTTGTCTAAAATTTTAACTTTTGTGATGAAAAAACGAAGCAAATTCGTTGCATTTTGAAACTGTAAGGAACTCTGAAGATAACTACACCCAGGGATTTGTTATCCTCTCTACTGTGGCAAAGTGAGTATGACTGTTCTTAGTGTTCCTGTTAATGATTTTAAAGAAATATGCCCTTTTTGCTTTGCCCAACTCAAAGTGGTATCTGGAGTCTCTCTTTCAAAATATCATTATAAATCTAAAGTCTAGTTTGCCTCCAACAGCGCTTTCTGTTTAAAGCACAACTGCCAGGGAGTAAGCCATTTTGTTCTGCAGCTCCAGTGCAATCTGATGATGTTTTGTTCTTCTAGACTAATTTGCATTATAGCTTCCAACTCAATAGGGATCATTATAGTAGATCTACACACCTTAATACAAACCATTATGCATCTACACACCTTCACACACACCATCATACACACCTTCACACACACCATCATTCATCATTTTAAAATAATGATTAAATAAATACAGAACTTCGCAGACAACACCAAATTAAGCATCCACACTCTGATTATATTTAATATTTACAACAAACAGAAATGCTATTTTTAAAAATACACAGAAGCTCCAGATATGGGCATCTTTGCGCTAAACACACATACACACACACATACTCCCCTTTTCTCTGTCTCTCTCGGGGAGCACCACTCACCACTTAGCAGGTGTCATGCTGGCAGCCATGAGCCAGGGTTTTTTGGGCAAGCTGACAAGTCAAGAAACGTCATACTGTAATGCCCCTATCTCTCTCTAGCCTTAGATCCTGGTGACCCCACCTATCCATACTGGGTACTAAATCCTTTTAATTTTGTACTGTACATTTTCAGTATTTTTTATCATTTCACATCATAGTGATAACACATTAATCGTGTGCAATAATGCAATAAGACGAAGAAATTAAGCTTTAAAAAAACATTACCTGAGACGGAGACCAAACTAGAGAAAAGACAAACCACATGTGCTGTTGTAGCCATTATACTTCGTGTTGAGGTTGAAGTAGGAAGTACAGAAAATACAACTTGACTGACCTATTTTTGTCATTCATGAACACACCACACCACGCAGTGTGAAACTGTTCTCTGTAGTTAACCCTTTCACCAAGTGAAGCAGTGCGCAGCCAACAATGCAGCACCCGGAGAGCAGTGTGTGGGGATGGTAACTTACTCAAAGTTACCTTTCAATAAATTACTATTCATGCAGTTCACTCGTGAACGAGAACACATTTTTGAACTGTAGAACTGTATTGTCAACATAGCTATTAGAGACAAACACTAAATCAGCGCCTACAAATAATAACCAAGTGGAAGCATAAAAATAAAAGTGGGATGAGGCTTGATGAACACCTCACTGGATATCAATGTTTTTCAATGGCATATTTTTTCTCCGGTAACAATGCACTTTTGTGGCTCCGTTCCGCAAAAATTGTCCACAGATTACACTTTAGTTTCACACATAACAGTCACAGTGGGGGACGGGGAGCATACATAAAATGTCAGGAAGTTTGTGTGTTAGTGTATGGATATCTATGTTTAGGTGTGTGTATGTACGTGTATATGTGTATGTATGAGTGCTCCCTGGAGGTGGTGGGTGAGACATGGCTGGCGGGCCTGTGGGTAGGGCGGGCTGCATCCCTGATGGGGTGGCCACTCGCCTCAGGCCTGGGGGGGGGCTCCTCGGGGGGGGGGGGGGGGCTCCGTCTTGGTCTCGTTTTGACTTTGTTTTGGTCTTGACTCAGTCTGTCTTGGTCTTGTCTTGG
>JBBPCY010071539.1:0-11824 GCA_037974405.1 Brachyalestes nurse | reverse complement strand
TCAATTTCTTTTCTTTAACCAATAGCTGAGGGTCTTAGGGTTTCAAAGAGCCCTCCCACAAGTTTAAAAACATACAACCACGGACGGACTCCTTTATTTGCTGAATGTGGAAGTTATGACTGGGTTTAAAAGTGTCTATAAGCTGGATGGGTTGTGATAAACTGCTTTGGAGTTTCTGTGTAATTGTTTTATTGTGTTTTGAGCGAATTTTGTGGGCTTCGGGCAGCTGGGCGCAAGGTTTTTTTTTTTTTGAACCGAGCGGTGAACTGAGAGAGGGTTGTTGACTCCAACTCGACTCCTCATGTGGTTCACCAAAGCCTTTTCTTCCGGATTGAATTGAATGAAAAGTAAGTGGTATTTAAGCGTTTATTGATTTATAATTTTATGGTAAAGGTGTCTCCAAACAAAATGGCGTCTCAGAATTCGCCCCCCCCCCCAAAAGAATCGTGATTCAAACCGAATCGTGGGTCAAACATCGTGATACGAACTGAATTGTGGGTTTGGTGTGTCATTACAGGCCTATATATAATTGAGGGAAACATGAAAAAAAATTTTATGTATTACCCAAATAATGCAGTGAAACGATGCACTGTCTTAATATTTGTCGTATGATTTTTTGTCTCTTTTTATAACAAAATGTACTGTATATATTTCAGTGTTATGGTTTGTTTCCTCTGAATGCTTAGAGAAGACATACTGAACCATGTCTTTATGGACGTTGTCTTTATGACGCTCATATCCAGGGCGATGTACATCAGTGCTCAAGTGATCCACATCTGTTCTTCAACCCTGTAAAGTCATGCTTAAATCAAAATCTGCCAAGCTACTGCCAGCTGAGTTACACATAAACAACACCTGTCAAAGAAAAGTCAGAGGTTAAGGCAAAGGAAAGGAAGGCATGGAGTTAAGAGCAAGTATTTTTAGTTAGTTTTTTTAAGTGAAAAATGATGAAGAAGAAATAAGCAGGAACAAGAGGCATGGTTAGTCACCACAAGGTGCTCCTTGGCATTAGAGGCCTTGCAAATGCATATGACATATGCAAATGAGCTACTGCATATTACATTCACTTTAGTCAGTCAAAACTCTATTTATCTGGGAAACTGGAAGGCAATTTGGTTTTTCCTAAGCTGGGAAAGTGCCCCTTTAAGAACAATATCTATTCAAGTTACACTAACCAGCCATTTAAGCTTCTGCACCTACAATAGTAATCCATTTTTGCAATTACTGACCATATTGATGAATGTTCTAAATCTTATATTGTTAGAATAAATCTCCTTTTTTTATCAGACTTTACATTGTTTAGTGCCACAACCTCCTGCTTCTCTCAAATATCATTTTTCCTAACAATTTACACATCACACTTTCAGGCCTGTACAGTGAAAAAAGCAGTAATACCTACAGTTGATAGTTACATTGCTGACTATACAAATACATTCTGTGATCTGGATGTTTCTGTTGGATTCTTGTCTCTTCAAAGGTTTCCATTCAGATATAGTTCAGCCATTGTTTATTTGTGTTTCATTAGTTGTGTTTCATAATCACAAACAATTAGGAACAGCTCAGTTACATTTATTGCCGTAGGTTCAGATCTTGTAATTACAGCTACGGAAAAAAATACAAGACCACTTTTCCCTTTCTTCTGTTCACTGTTTGTACAGTTTGCGGCAGTGTGTGTGCGTGTGTGTGTGTGCGTGTGTGTAAAATGTACAGGTTACTATTTTTTCTAAACTATTGCAGTGTGAGCTGTGTAAAAAATAAGAAATGCCTCCATATGTGTTGTGAGTGTGGTATTGTTTATGTAGCAGCTTTTCTATATGCTGTATTCCAGCAGTTTCACTCCGGATTCAGTTTCTGATGGATGAAACAGAGTCACACATACACACACTCTGCTCTTAACATCACTATTTTAATTGTTGCAGTTGTAAAATAAAGTGTTGTGCAGTTTAACAAGGTATGATAAATTATTTATATGTATTATATTTTTACATTTTCTCAGAACATTATTTGTTTGGATTTTTGAATCAAGTGTGGTCAATAGTGTATAAAACACAAAAACAATGACCAGAAAAAAAATGGTGAAAAAATATTTTTTTCCATGGCTGTATGTTGCATTTTCCATTTGTTTAACATGAAACAATGTGACATTTCCATTAGCTCAGCATTGAATCAAACAGACAGAGCTAATATGTCACTCAAAGTCCAGAGAGCAAGGTGAGTCAGGGCGAGCCGGGGCCGTGGAAGGTCCTGACGCTGGGATTAGCGACCACGTAGCTCTGGTTGTACGACTGGATCTGAGGTTGGGTGCTCCAGTCCCCTTCGATGTATTTATGGTACGGGTCGTTGGAATGCTCTCTCCGCTTAGACTTCACGGTGCTCACTAGGATGGCCACCACGATGAAGGCGAACATACCGATCATCACCACTAGGTACCAGACGACATTGCGGAAATTTTCCTCGGCCAGGCGGGCTTCCAGAGTGCTCTCGGCCTGCGTGACGTTCCATCGCCATTGTTCCAGAAAGTGGCCCACAGAACTCGTTAATGAGTCCTGCAGGTGCAAGGTCAGGTTGGACCAATCAGACAGCGCCATCATCTAGTTAAGAAGAAGGGTAAGAGGGTAAGTAAGAAGGAGGGTAGAAAAAAGGTTACAGTGAAGAGTAACTAGAAAATGGAATTACAATAATTTCCCTTTAACCCACATTATGCTTGATGTTGGTCATTATTATTACCATTATTATTACTGCTGTTATTTATTTCTTTATTTCTATTTTACATACTAAATTTATCCCAGAGGAAGGACTTGAGCTCTCTGCATGTAATCCATTCACCTGAATGAAGCAGTGAACTGCCTACAGTGGTGGCCGGGGAGCAGTGTGTGGGGATGGTACCTTGCTCAAGAGTACCTCAGTGGTGCCACTGGCATCCTGGGATTTGAACCCATAACCTTCCAATTGCCGAAGCAACTCCCTAAACACCAGGCCACCAGCTGCCCCAAAATATTGTTATTGTTATGATAAAGAACAGAATACACTAACCAGGCATACATAAAGAAACATGATTATGATTACATTTTTTTCTGGCCTTTAAAGCAAAACACATTTTGATTCGTGTTTCACATAAGCTGTGACACTGAGCATCACTACTACAGCAAAACAGTATTCATGCCATACAACATATTACAGCTGGTTTCTAATAGTAGGTCTGTATTCTGGACAGGAATAATCCTAATCCTAAACTATGTTCTTTTTTTACTGCAGAATCTCAGAGTTCAGAATGCTGTGTATGTCCAGGACTAAGCTTTATCTTTATTTATTTATTAGAGCTGCGCCGATCCAATATTCTGGATCGGTATCGGTCCGATCCTGACCTAAATTACTGGATTGGAAATCGTGAAGGACTAAAAGACGTAATCCGATCCGATAACAAAATACGGAAAATAATTACCGCATGCATAACGTGATTTGCGACGTGCATAACGCAAGAAGATCCATCACGTGATAAGAGTTTCTGTTGCGTGTGAGACTTGCCAACAGGTCACTAGTTTGGTGTTTCTTCAGACTCAAAGAAGAAAAAGCCAAACCGTTTTGGCCTCGCCCGGGTGTCCCAATACTTTAGTCCCACACGGAACGTGCTCGTGGCTTGTCTAGGCGGGGCAACCATCAATCTTCATGAAACTTCACAGTCAGGTAGGGCTCGATGAGAGCTTTTCAATGACCCATCATTTGCCATAATAGTCCCAGGAGATCCGGAGTTACAGAATGTGGTTTGCTGATGAATTTATAGGGAGAGCTGTAAGACAGTAGAGATTTCAAGGATCGTACTAAACCCGCGAGAAACAAAATACTTTACACTGTAGTGATCCGCCAGAAACAGACACGGGACTGACTGAGCTCAAACAGTTTCTTTTATTAAAGTTCTCTGTAACAATCAAGATGTTGTTTTGGCCACAACTCACGCCGCTAAAAACCTAAATCTGTAACTTCTCTGTCTCCGGCTCTGTCACTTACTCTCCAACCGCACGCACGCACACACACACACACACACTAGACTTGTAGTCAAGACCGCCTAAACCAAGACCAGAAGGTATCGAGACCAAGACAAGACCAAGACTAAGACCAAGACAGCCCGAGTCAAGACTCTTTAACTTTTGTGTGCTGTTGAGAACTGACCATAGACCGTTGAGACTGTGACAAGACCAAGACCGATCTCGAGACCTCCAACTGTACTGTACCTTTGACATATTATAAATAATTTGAAGGGTACAGGGGCCGAAAGGCAGAGATGTATTCCGGACAGGTCGCCAGTCATCACAGGTCAAACAAACAAACAGTCAGTCACACCGAGCGGCAATTCAGCATCTCCAGTCCACCTGACGCCCGTCTTTAAACCGAGGGAGAAAACTGGAGTTACCCGGGAAACCCACTCATGGCATCTTCACACAGAAAGGATCCTGTTCACTCCAGCCGGGAATCGAACCAAGGACCTTCTCACTGTTAGACTTCAGCGCTAAAGTGAAGTGGCCCCTTATAGTCACGCCTGAACTCACCACACCGTGTGAACAGTGTAAAACTCTTTCTCTGTATTTAACCCCTTTACCAAGTGATGCGGGGGGCTTCCACCAGCGAGGGGCGCCGGGGAGCAGTGTGTGGGGGTGGTACCTTGCTCAAGGGAACCTCAGTGACATTATGATGACATTAGCAGTGTCAAACCCACAACCTTCTGATTGCAGGGGCAACTCCCTAACCACTAGACCACCAGCTGCCACCTACATACCATGTTTGACTTTAGTCAATTTGATGCAAGTGTGTGATGGTTTAAAGTGTGTTGGTGGGGTATAGGCTTTCATTACTTGTTAACTATATTAGCTTTGTAGCTCCAGTGTGAACCTACAGAAGCAAACTTGGGACACCAAACATGTCTTTTCTGATTAACTAGACTGACAAACTCTTGATAGCATTGTGTCAAAGTTGCGTGTCTTAACCGTGAGACTCTGATCACAGTCAGGAGGGGTATGAGGGTAGAATAAAGTCTCTCTAGCACCCAGTTCACAATCAGAATAGCAGCTCTGCATGGATCAACAACACAAAGCGGTTCCAACCTGAGCACCCTCAGACTGACCCACCCAGCTGCAGCCTGTTACATACATATGGGGCAAGAGAGAGAGTGGAGGGGGGGGGGAGACACAGACAGAGAGAGAGAAATTCAATTGTGCTACATTTATAAAGACAATAATAATAATAAAACCCCTCAAATTTAGCTTATATATCTCTAACTTGTGTCACTCCTTGTTTAAGCTATTTTACTTTTTTACATTTCTGTTTTATAAATGTTCTGATTTGTGTTAAATTCAAAATTATACTTTTTTTTTATAATGTTTTATCGATTTGTTTCCAACTTTAAAATTGTACTTACTGTTATACGTCTTTCTGCTTGTACTTTTTAAATTGCGTTTCAGAAATGTTCTGATTTGTGTTAAATTCAAAATGATACTTATATTTTTTATATTGCACAGTCATAAAGGGAGCGGTTCGGGATACAGTTCACTGCGTGTTGTGCTGGTATAATGTACTGGTATAACTATGCATGTGACGAATAAAGAATCTGGAATTTCTCTTGAATCTTGAAGAGAGAAGGAGAGACAAAGTAACCAATCAAAAAAAAAAGGTGAAAATGAAGGGAAGACAATGAAATCGGAATTCAACAGGGAGTAAGAGAGAGAGAGACATCTTAAACAACCATTGTTAGGAGAAGTCGAGGGTGGATGCAGAAAGAAAGCTGGAGGCAGTCACATCTTGACTGTGAAGCTTTATTTTACAAAAAAAAGAACTATTACTATTTTTTTTCTATTCCAAAATGCAAAACATAATCCAAAATTTTACCACACAAAAACTCAAAGATACCTTATTAAAGGAATAAACTGGGTCTTGAACTCTGTTAATCTTTATTTTTGAGGCACAATCGAACCCTTTCCTTCTACAGCATCACTGAATTAAACACACCTTTCAGTCTGTAAAGTATTGCACCATGTGATACATATGGATCATTATTAATAGATATTTTAACAAGAGCTCCACGGTGGAGCAGTGGGTACTGCTGTTGCCTCACACCTGCAGGGTTAGGGGTTTGAATCTAGGTTGTTTGTGTGTGTGTGTGTGTGTGTGTGTGTGTAGGGTGAGTCCCTGCCTCCCGCCTGTTCACTCCGGATACCCAAGACCCTAGTAACTATTAAGCTCTTACAGAACATGAATGAATGGACCAGCCCCTTATACAGCACCACTGAATCAAACACACCTTTCAGATTTTACCGTAACACAAACACCAGAAGTGTGATCAGTTCTTTGATGGAACACATGTTTTTTGCTTGTTGGTGGCTGGGGCTGCGTGGTTCAGCCTTCTCTGGAAATCCTTGCAGTTTATAAAGAACACTTCACATGAACCCAGGAATGATTTCCTTTCTTAAAACTCCCTGCCTCTGGTGCTTTCTTGCGACGGCCCCGACATCCTTACTTTTACTGCTGTATTATACAGAGCTTTCTCACTGTCTACTTTAAACTCAGGCTTAGAGAAGTGGAAGTCAGAAAATTACTCCTGCAGGTCCGAAATAGCTGCAGACGTATGATTGGTAAAGCAGTGTGTGCCTTGTTTGGTGGATGGATCAGCACCTCTCTGACTGCTGAACGTCTTTTTGAGCAGTCTCACAGATCTTCAGCCAGCTAAGAACTGTCCTGTCTTCCATTCCCGTCCACTTGGGGCCACCAGATGTCCGGTCTTTCCTATCCCGGCTGACATCTTTAGACCTCTTTAGAGTCTTTAGAAGTCTTTATCTCAGAGTTTTGGGGTTCCAGACCCCCTACACCCGCAATAAAAACATCTTCCTACAGTTACATTCCCTGATCAGTTCCCTAAAACAAGCCTACTCAGGTTCCCCGTGTGTCTTTATAAGAAAAAACACTATTAAATATTGAATATAAAAGATGGTATGGTCCTGGGATGGCTGAGAGGTAGCAGTCCCTGTGGAATACATTCACAAAACTGCTCTCCTGCATCTCCCCAGTTTGACAAGTGAGTTGGCAGACATATTCAAACCAGTGCTGCAGATTAGTTTCTTTATACTGCTTTTCCAGGCTGAGAAGATTGAACTGGAAGAGTCTATTTCATTAAGTATTCTAAAGCTGAGGTGTCGCTGAGGTCTGGAAATGTTCTTGTAAACCAACCTGGTGAGACACATTAACTGTTTATGTACTTGATTTTTTTTTATTCCGAGAGTCATTTTACTTTCCGTATTTGCCTGGTCCCTAATTTCAACACTGTAGTAAATTTAACCCTAACCTGCATCTTGTCAAAAAATGTTGATCCGAAAAGCCAAGAGGCACTTTTAACAATTCATTTACAGTTAAGCCTTTTAAACATGCACAAGCAAATAAACCCTGACACCAAACTACAGCACCTTCCCACCACATCTCTACTTTTTCATTCTTACTTTCTTTTAAGAATAACGTTATATCTGTACTTTGTGCACTGTCTAGAAGCTCTTCTCTGTTAAGCCCATCTATTGCATCATACTTAAAGGGGCTGTATGTCCAGTTCCTGTACGAAAGTATTGAAAAAGTCTTAGACATGGTACAGAAACCAGCCAGACTGTGCTGCATCATGAACAGCCCACTGACATCTCTGAACAATCAGCTTTTATCCTCCATAACAACTCGTCTTCTACTATTTCCTGCCCTTTGCTCTGACCTTCTGTCACTGTAATGTCTCTCATGTTCACCCCGACTGCTTCTATCCTGGAGGGTCTTGCCTTATCCAGTGACTCAGTCACTCTTAAGTATTTCCCCAGGTCCTCTTCAAACCCACAACCTTCTGATCTCCCTAACCACTAGGCCCCCAAAGAAGTGAGTAGCCAGGAAAACAGCGCTCAGGGAGCAGTGTGTGGGGATGTTACCTTACTCAAGGGTACCTCAGTGGAGGCGCTAGCAGTCCTGGGATTCAAACCCACAACCTTCTGATCACAGGGACAACTCCCTAACAACTAGGCCAATAGCTGCACTAGCGACTAATTCTATAAAACACAGCATAAATTCTTCCCTGGTCTAACGCAAGGGGACAGAAACCTTAGAACCTGACTTCGAAAATCAGAGTTCAGTCCAAACCTCCTGAACTGAGCCAGTTCTCCTGCAGTCCCTTAATTTTCGATGAGAGGTTGCACATTAGACACAGTGACCCTTAAGCAGGTTAACAGGCACCATTCCTCCCAACAACCAAATACCACTCAAAGTAATCTTTCCCACCTCTCCCTTCTCAGGAATGCAACAACATATTTGTGGTGCTGACTAGAAGGGAGGAAATGAAACAGTGGAAGAGTGAAAGAGAGATAAAGGGAGGAAAATAAAAATTGAATCTTGCAGGATGTCTGGAGTGAGGCACACTTGGGAAGAAAGGATGTGGTAGAACCTTGAAGATGGAGCATAAAACAGTTGGCGTCCTCTTGGATAGGATTTTAGTGTCTGTATTTTACTGCCATAGAGATCTACGACTTGTTCCAGCGGGTTCCTTGGACGCAGCTCTGTTTGAGCAGATCTGTGCTGTTTTATTAGAACGCAGGGCTGTTTGGCTCTGATTGGATCAGTACCATGGACCAGATGTTGCAATTGGCTGCTTGACTGACAGCGAGTTACTGGGCTCTCACAACAAGGAGAAGAAGAGAAAGAACAGAGAGAGTGAGTGAGAGTGAGAGAGAGAGAGAGAGAGAGAGAGAGAGAGCAGACACTCAACAGTAATTTTTTATCCTCGACTTCATCGAAATCTCAGACTGAATTGAGGCAGACAAATAAACATTTCCTGCTTTATGCTCACTGCAGCCAGATGGCTCGGTAACCCACGACGATGTAACTGAAATGTACTTTCCGACAGCCATTCATTTCTGTATTTAGAAAACACTTCTCTCACAGTATGCAGCGCTGGATGATAATACAGAACAAGGTCGTGATGAATCTTTGCGTTTGGTTTGTGTCTTATATCTCTTAACCCATTTCCTACTGCTGCCTGGAAGTCCATTCAAATACGGACTGAGAGAAATAGTGAATAGAACCAACAGATAATGGAAGTCGAACCGAGAGGAGAGCTCTACCACTAAGTAGGAATGTCACTGCAAACTGCTGCTGTTTTCTTTCTCTCTCTTGCAGCTCTTGATCCCTGAGGGTGAGGGAATATGCTTGTAAGCGTCAGATTAAAAGCTGACGACATGAAGAGTGCAGTCCAGGGCAGGAGTCAGAGGGGACGTGTTGCCTTCGGTCAGATTAAGCTGTGGAGGGATTGGAATAAAGATGATTGTTTGGTCACAGTATGGATAAACAGTGTTTGGCGGGTCAAATGAGGGCCACTTCATTGGTGATTGACATACTGGAAGTCTCACTGCTGGTGCAAGACTGAATCCGTGTGTTCCACATATGCTCCTGTCGGCCAGAGGCCTGCATCCGCTGGCATTTTGTGTTCTGGCACAGAATGTGGCTCAGTGGGAGGTTTCCCAATAATGCAATAACGATTTAACAATAGAATATGGAATAGAAAAGGTTCTTCCCCAAACTGGGTCCACAGAGTTGGAAGCATGGTGCTGTCCAGAATGTCTTGGTCTGCTGGAGTATTAGGATTCTCCTTCACTGGAATAAAGGGTCTATCCCAAATCCTGAAAACCAGGTGTGTCCCAATACTTTTGTACAGTGTACCATTTGAAAGAATATTTACAGACTAAGAATTTCAGAAAATGAAAAAAATTGGCCCCTTAATGTCTTTATAATAACAATAAATTTAGTACTGACGTTTTGTCCATACCATGCAGGTGCTTTGTGATTACCATTAAACCCTTCCTCCCCAGAGGATACATTTTTATTAATGTAGGATCTGCTCACTTACTATGAGTCTGGATACAACTTAAAGGGGACATATTAGAGCTGGGCGATATGGCCTAAAAAAATTAAATCTCTGATTTTTTCACAATAAATCAGATTTTCGATTTTAATCGATTTTCCCCTCCCCTCCTCAGAATCAAACTACAGATGACAAATCAAGTTTTAACTTTGTTTTTTTATGTTGTATTAGTTCCGTTTTGGCGCTTGCGTGTAAAATAAGTAATAAAATTGATTTTCACAAAACCACATCGTCCTGAACTGTAAATTCGAATTAATTGATAAAATCGATTTATCGCCCACTTCTAGGACATATTATGCAAAGCTCACTTTTTGCATCCTTTTGTATTTCCATTTGGATCTTTACTGCTCCTATAAACACTCCAAGTGAGAAAAAAAACATCCATCCCTTTTCAGTTTCCATCAAATGAAAGATTTTGATGCCAGGAATCATATACCTCTATGATGTCAGGATGAGGAAATTTGCATAGAATCGCCCCTCACCTGTCAAGCCCCGCCCACTAGATTAGTTGAAGATCCTCCATTTTTGTCTGCTGGTTTTTTCGAGCACACATAAGATGCCGAGTGCTGGGCTACAGGGGAAGACGAGTCACATGAAGTGTGTGTTCATCTCACCTCTGAAGTTTTCACGCGTGGTAAACGCAGCGTAAGCATGGGATGGATGGGGAGTGGCCAACAACAGCTAATTTGCATAAAAGTGACAGAGCCCTTAAACGGCTCATTTTGAAAGGGACTGAAACCGTTAGAAATAGAGCTGGTGAGTCTCTTTATGTGAGAGTGATTTTGCATGAAAGTAAATGACGTCCCTCCGAAAAACAAAATACATCTCTAAAATCGAAATTCCCTGTTCCATAATATCTAAGGTCTCATTTTTGTTATTAGCCCCATTATTTAGAGCCTGTCTTGAGCACAAATATATAAGTTTTGACAGCTGTGAGACCAGAACCCATCCCACGCCACTGAATTACACAGCGGGGATTTGGCTGTGTGGATGTTACGAAACTAAAGTGGAGTCCTTCTACAAATGCAGCTTCTTGGTTGTGTTGTGACAGTGTTGACCTACAACAAGCAATGTCCATTCCTCATATTCCCAGTGATGGAGATAGAGAAGGAGAAACACAGCTAAAAATGCCGCCCTGAGAAAGTCAGACGCTTGGATGGAGAGAGAAACGACAGAGGCATGGGGAGAAGGGAAAATGTGTTTATTAATATTTCAGTGGACCCCTTCATCTGACCCAGAACTCTCTGAAAGAACTGCTCTTAACAGCATCGCTCCACTCTCTTACTCTCACTCTCTCCACTTTACACGTAATATTCATCCCTTTTCTTCCTTTTCTCCCTCCGTTTCTCTCTGCTCATCCTCTACTTTTTGCTCTCTCTCTAACTTTTTCTAACTGTCTCTCTCACTCTCTCTAACTCTACCTCTCTCTCTACCTCTCTCTACCTCTCTCTCTAACTCTCTCTCTCTACCTCTCTCTCTTTCTTCCTCTATAGCTCTCTCTCTTTAACTCTCTCTAACTTTCTCTCTTTTTCTGTCTCTCTCTTTCTCTCTCTCCTTCTCTCTAACTCTCTGTAACTTTCTCTCTCTCTGTCTGTCTGTCTGTCTGTCTCTCTCCCTCTCTCTCTGACTCCCTCTCTCTAACTCTCTCTCCCTAACTCTCTCTCTCCCTCTCTCTCTTTCTCTCTCCCTAACTCTCTCTCTCCCTCTCTCTCTTTCTCTCTCTCTCCCTCTATCTCTAACTCTCTCTCTACCTCTCTCTCTTTCTCTCTCCCTAACTCTCTCTCTCCCTCTCTCGCTTTCTCTCTCTCTCCCTCTCTCTCTAACTCTCTCTCTCTTTCTCTCTAACTCTCTCTCTCTAACTCTCTCTCTCTCTCTCTCTCTCTCTCTCTCTCTCTCTCTCTC
>JBBPCY010071538.1:0-11824 GCA_037974405.1 Brachyalestes nurse | reverse complement strand
CTCACGGTTACGTTCATAATTTGTAAACCGACTCGTTCAGTTCAGCGTTCACGAAAAATAGGAATGTGTTCAATGAACGGCGTTCATTGAATGCGTTAAGGAACAACACTAGTCCCAGGTATACAGGCTGGAGGGCAGACTGTAGAAACAGGTGGGTAATTCTCATTACATTTTTATGGTCAACCTGTTCCTACATTTTTTAACAATTTGAATTGGGAATATACATTATATAAAAGAAAAAAACAAAATAAAAATTCCATTCCATCTGTCCTGTGTGGCTGCATAGAAGGATGAGAAACGGTGCAAATGCAAACAGACACGGACTATTTCAACAGACAAACAATGAAAACGTGAGCAACACCAAACAGCAATACGATTATTCAGATCCATGGGTAGGGTTACAGATGACTGACCACATCAACGTAGACAGGGGTATAAATACATACAGATAAGTCAAACACAGGGGGAATCACAGGGGAATAAATGAGCAGGTGTGGGCACTGAGTGGTAAGGCAGGTCAGTGGAGGAGTGTGAGGACAGAAAACAAAATCCAGAACCATGTGTTAAACATATTCAAAGGCAAGACATAACAGAGGAGCAAAAAACAGAACAGGGGGTTAAAAGACAGAGTGAGGCAGGACGGGGCAAGACTCTTACACCATCAATTCAAGAAAAGCACAGGCAGTCTCATTACTTGGAAAAATTTGGTGTACAGTTTGCCCTTCAAAAAATTTCTATAAATTTGTGGATAACCAAAACACCATACATTCTTGAAAAAAAATGTTTCACAGAATATGTAGGTAAATAATATATATTTTCTTAAACACAGAAATAAATGTTGGTCTGTTGATAATATCAGGAAATATTGATTACTTGGTGAGATCTTTAGTGGAATCAATTAAAATATCACTGTCAATACTTTTTTTTGTAAAAATGAATACGAAACACCCACCACACCAGTAAGGAGGCATCTGTCATCATGAACTGCTCTTTATCTTGTACTTCAATACCACCTGATCATACACTCTAGTGCATTCACATGATGTTTTTGATCATCCTACCACAGGAAAAGCTGTGGGTGAGATATTTCTAAACCTTAAACAAGAAGAAGATTCCACTGCAAACTATGCTTTATCATTTTGTACTCTAGCAGCCGCCAGCGGCTTCAGTGAACCAGCGCTTAAAACTTTGTTTTTTCTGGGGCTTAAGGAAGGAACTGAAAACAGAGCTGGCATGAAAATAAAAATCTCTCATTGGATGAAAATCTCTCATTGGAACAATTCATCCACGTAGCTAGATTGTGACGATAATCTCCTTAGAGAATGCTATTTCCCATTAAACTACCCTCCTTTAAATCGTCTCAACACTACTTCGACTGGTGAGCCCATGCAAGTCAGTCAGGTGCATTTATCTGTGGAGGAGAGGAGAAGAAGCACAGCTAATTATTTATGTTTCTAGCGTAGAGGAGTGGGTCACATTTTACGAGAATGCCCTGAGCACCAGTTCTCATTTCGCTATGAATACACATCAATTTGAAATTCAATTTTTGATTTCCTGGAATAATTAAATATACTCTGCCTGCGTCCTCATACGTTGATGGGCAAATTCATAGATTCAACACTCACCTCACAAATTTGCTGCAGTGTTAGTTGCACACACTTAATATGCATTTACTCATTGGAGAACCCATTGCTAAAGGGAAGGTGGATCAAATAACCCAAACTCCAAATCTACAAATCGGTGTCTTGCACCTGAATTACTGACTGAATTGCTGGTCACTACCTGTGAAACCCCCTTACACTCATGGTTAGCAGTCTACAACACCAATATCAATTGGACTAAGAGTGAAATAGCATAAATTGTCCTGCTTACAATAGGTAGTGGTTTTAATAAGAATTTTGGATATTAAAATGTTTTTCTTGCCATGAATATAGGATCTCACAAGAATCGCCTAGGTTCTGAGGGTGGATGGTACTTTTAGAAGGCCCTTATAGCAACTCTCATTGTCATTCAGTTCTCTCTTCTTTTAAAAGGCGTGGATCTTCAGGTTTTCTAATAAGCGGATGGGTTAAACACAGTTTGTATGTGTGGCCCCAGCTCGCCTCCTCCACCATGTGTTCAGTCAGGCATTATTAGCCTTTCTGGTGGTTGGGGGAACTAGTCTCCAGACAGAGGAGCAAGAGCTAGTGTCCTTGAAGCTGGTGCAAATACACACGACTCTCACTGAAGCTTGAAGCCCCTTAGAGGGATAGTGGATCTGTCACATCTTCCTGGCTCCACTACTACCCCAGAGAAGGCAGAGTGCAAGATCTACAAAGCCCACTAGACTTCGGGCAACCCTACATGCCTGGGCCTCTGCCTGGAGACTGTCCAAAGTCTTGTGTGCTTTGTAGATTTTGCACACTTTGTTCTATGGGCACTACATGACAGAGGGGACAGAAATAACATTTACTCAGTAAACTAGGCCTCAGGTGTAGTGAAATTTCAAAAGAAATTTATATTTGCAAGGTCAGACAGGGATGTGTCCAGTTTAATCTCATGAGAAAAAACTGTATATTTGAAGAACATGAAAAAAATAATTGTTCATAGTTAGTTAAAATCATAAAAACAACATGAAATAAAAAACTACAGAAACACCATGAACCCCATCCCCTGTGGGGGACCCTTGTGTTACATCAGAAATGGACTTATGCACAATAATGCATGCACATAATTTGCCATTTTCCTGCATTAATGGGTCAGCACAATATGTAAAAGAATGTGCTATCATTGTGGCTGTGTAAAACACAAAGGAAATGTAATTTAGCCATTAATCTTAATGAATACAGTGGTAACAAAACAACTTGCAAGTGTGCACACGCTGCTTCTGTCCTATGTCATGCACATTTCGTCTTCAAGTTAAAGATTTTACGCCGTGCTTTGAAATTTTCCTTCCAATAGAAACAAAGGCTGTGAGTGAAAAGAATTTCAGCATGTGATCAGTTTTGTTCCCAGCATGTGGCTTGTTTTGTATATTTTTAAACGTATGTCTAAAACGAAGAGTGACATCTGTAAGAAGGGCCCATATCCTACACTTTCTAATCTTTATTCCTTTCCCTGAGGTCCAATTCTTTTATGTGGTTTTGTACACCAAAACCAGCCTTTTTGTTACTGTGCGTTTGAGAGTGATATATGTAAACGAGCTCTGTTCTGAATAGATGGCCTGCATTGTGCCACATTCAGACGCAATGTGGACTGAAACTCTCCTTGCAACTTCACTGTAAGCGAACAGAGCTAAACTGCTGTAAGCTGAAAAGCAGGCGTTCATTTTTAGTGACATCACAGTTTGCATGACCTAGGATGTGAACAGAGCATTTTGAACCCTTTACATTGTTTACATACCACATGAAACTGTTTTATTTAAAAAAAGAAGAATAACTTTGTTTTCCATTATATAATCTCTTTAGAGAAGCGTTTGAAATGTCTATAAACTTGTTGTGATAAAGACTGTTATCGTTCACATTTATGGCTATAGTGCAAACTGGAAAAGGGCCTTATCGTTGGTTAGTGTGTGACTGCTGTGTGTGTGTGTGCATTTGCGTGAGCCTGCCGTACTGCTTCTCATATAGTACGCTATAATAGTATGACATGACATTTCCACCCACAATGGCCCAATTCATAAACGATGGAGAGTAAATTACAGCCAGGCGGGAGCAGCTGTGTCCAGACCCCATGCCACCAATCAAACTCATTCTGTCCTGTGTATTGTGCTGGGAAATGTCATCTCTCCTGCTCTTGTCTACCAAACCACTAACGTACCCAGCTCTAAAGACTTTATTGGGTCAATGTTTCGGATACGGCTCACACCCGATTCTATGAGCTGCATCAGGGCCAGTAAAATGTCACTTCTTAGAAGTCTAACACGTTTCTCACAGAGAGATGCAATCAAAGAGGGATGCTCAGGATTTGAAGGAGCGAATCTTCCAAAGGTCAAACTTTAGCAAAGAAAATAAACAAGAGTGTGCACAAGTTATACTTTATTGATCCATTTGGAAGCAGAAATTGTCATTTTGCTCTCTAACAGTGTACAAACAGGGAGAGGCACAGTGTCATCAGCTGAGTAGTATCGTCTGGGAAGATAAGGTAGTAAGTTCCTGACTCTAGGAACATTTGCAGGCTGATCAGGTGCCATTTTTGCAAGTGAATGATCAACTGACGAAGTCAGATTATCACACAAGAATAGCTACTAGCTATTAAAGAGCCTCTATCCTGTACTCGTCTTTTGGTAGTTTTAAATTAGGGGTGGGCAATATGACAAAATTTTTCATTAAACATGATAAGTACAGAGCTTAACACCCGGAAGGTGCTTTATGTCGGACTAGAGCTTTATACCTGATTACATCTTAACATCTGACTAGAGCTTAACGCTGACAAGAGCTTAGTGCCTGACTAGAACTTAACATGCAACTAGAGATTTAGACCTGACTAGAGCATTACACTTGAGCGAGAGGGCAACAGGTGGGTCTGGCTCCCTCTATCTGTCCCTCTAAACAGCTTTTAAGAGGTGTAAAGACACATTCAGTAAGTTAAGAATATAGCCTAATCACAATTTTACAAACAGTAATCCCAAAAAATATCTAGATTCTGATTGTACCCATTGTAAAAGCCATCATACTTTGTTCTTGGTTTATGTATTCAGGTTATTTAATCCAGTAATTCATTACTACCAAACACTGTATTTACTGCATCTTTTACCTTGATGAATAAAGAATCTGATGATGTTCAGACATCCCATTTCTGAAACTATTTGTACTTAAAAATCTGCATATTTAGGCCTATATGCTAGACAGGCTTACAGCCAACCTTGACTGTGACAGATACACACACACACACACACACGCGCACACAATACCCACACCTCTCACGCCTACTTCAGCATAAATTATTCACCAAATGAACGCAAATGAGGGAGGCATGTTTGCAGCCCTGGAACAAACAGAGAGTGAGAAATGCAAGGATGGGTGGATTAGAGGTGTGGGGAAAAAGACAGATGGAAGGAGCTGAGCCCACCTGTCGCCCTGTCCACCTCTCGCTCACACACCTCACACACACACACACACACAGTGTCGACACTTCAAAGGGTGCAGAGTTTAGATAGAAAGCACCAAAGAGAATACAGGAGTTTGTGATTAGCCTTGGCTGGGGTATAGCCCCTGCTGGACTGCTGTCTGCTCTATAATGAGTGGATGCTTTTAAAGCCATTTTTGTTTTAATTTCAGATATTTTTTCAGACCAATGTTTAACCAGACATGGCTGACATACATTACGCAGAGATAAGTGAGCCAGTCTAAGGCTGGGTAAAATGTAACATGGATTTTTTTTACGTATTTAAGCAGATTCAAGTAGAATGTGCATATTGTATCTGCTACCTGACAGATATTTCTCAAGACTCACCCTGAAATAACATGAAATATGTTTTACATTGTAATCAATATATTAGTGCATATTAACTGTATGTGGGAGTAAAATGAATTCACACATACACAAAATATATACTATATGCACGGATATACACATATACACTACAACCCGATATTTTAAAAATAAGCCAAGTTGCGCCATTTGGAAACATAGAACAGGATCCAAAATGGACAAACCCAGCAGGAGTCGTTTCAACCCAGCTGGATTTGGGTTAACAGTTTGAGTCAGCGTGCTGCGATGTGGATCTTTACCCAACTACTGGGGAAAAACAACAACCCTGTGGAGTAACCGCTTCAGAACCAAATGTAGAACATCTGGTTCATTATTTTAATCTCCATCATCATGCGCACACATACAAACATAAACAAACAAAGACCATGCTATAACCATACTATATAAATCATTTGATCAATTTATTGTTGGTTACAAATAAAACCTGGCAATAACAGTTCCGCTAAACCTGTTCGTTTTGTCTATATTCTATAAAGACAACAGTAGAAATAAATAAATCCATACGTAAATGCCATACAACCATGCAAAAAACACACATGACACATGGGTTCCTCAGGTGGGTCATTTAGCTTGAAATGTTAACTGTGGAACTCAGTGATGGCTTGTCATAAGACTGAATACATAAAAAAAGGTTCAAGCCACTGCTGAATGCTGTTTAAAACAGCATTATCTTATATGAATCTATTTTACACAAGCTCCAAAAAAACCAAAAAAAAATCTACTGCTTGGGCTAGATATAAATCAGCACAGTCTAATTCAGTTCTTATTTTTCTTATGCCTTTTTGGTGTTGATAAAATTAATAAAGAAAAAATAAATATTCTAGTTATTTGTTAAAAGCAAGTAAAAATATATGAATTCCAAAGAATAAAAAGCCTCTTCTTTTGAGGCTTATTTTTTTATACATCTTCAAACATTTGGAAAAAACGATAACATTTAATTCTAACCCTACCTACCCCTAACCCAAAACGAATCCCAGTCTTTAACCTAAACCTTATACTGGTAATAATCCACTGATTTTGGAATGATGTTTTGTTACCAATAAGTGAAAGTGAAAGTGAGAATTCTGTCATACGTGAACACACCACAGCACACAGTGTGCACAGCACGAAATACTTCCTCTGCATTGAAACCATTTAACCCATTCACCCAAGTGAAGCAGCAGGCAGCCAGGAACATGGCGCCCTGGGGGCAGTGTGTGGGGACCATATCTTGCTCAAGGGTATCTTAGTGGTGCCACTAGCAGTCTTGGGAACCCACGGCTTCCTGCTCGCAGGGCTATATTTCTTATAGGGGAGCATAAAAATAGAATAAAATAAACTGTTATCTGATTTCCTCTGGATAGCATCAGTATCTAAGTTGGCAAGATAATTCTGATTCAGCCACAAATTTCACTCATGACCAGAAATATATGGTAAACATATATTTATTTGATTCACAACAAAGTATAATGTAAAATGCATATCTTTTAAAGAGTGTTTCTTCCAGACCAGTTTCAAATAGCTTCATCACACACTCTGAGCAGGAAAATTGACTGGGTCGTTACTATGATCCAGACCCTACCCCAGTGGTTAAAATACCAATGGAAATAACACAAGAAAACAACTCTACACTGAAAAAAAATGAGAATGTAGTGTTTTAATTACTCTCTAGGTTGCAGTAACATTGTTCTGAAGCTTATTGTAAGTATCAAGCCAGGATAAAGGATGCTATCTATGGGGAAAAAGTCATATAAATATATATATAATTTGTATTTCAACCAGTTTTGACTGAAATGTTCACAAATGGTAGGTCCTTGAGAAACACTTTTCAGTAGAAGAAATTAGTAAATGTGAAAATGTTTACGCAAATGTTGCAAAAGACAAAATGAATAGCTTTTCTCTCTTTTACATATAACAAATACTTTTATATGCTCCCTCTTTGAGCTGCAGGCCGTGTTTTTGCCTTCATTATACTCGAAACATCCCACAATGAAATGAACATTTTTGCCAGCATTCAGTCTGCTTTGGCCTTGATGGCATTGTAGCAGTTAATGTAAAATCACAAGCTGAAAAGGAGCTTCTTTGAACATCTGTGACGACTTTCACTCAGCGTTTGCTTGGAGCAGCAATCATTAAAGCCAGATGTACAAAGCACTTATTCATTTAAATGGCAGCAATTTTATTTTCACCCCAACACATACTGTGCAAAATATTGGGTATTTAGAACCCATCAGTACTCTTTCTCCGTAGTGTGATTGCACCATTTGCCACGGAATATGAAGTGAGATGGTTTGTTCGGTTGTTAAAGTCATACGAGCGCTCAGTTCTTACAGTGACAACAAAACACACTGGCTTCTAACACCAATGTGGTGCAATCGTCAGCCTGCATATGACTCAACCAAGATAACAAGTTTGATGACATGGAAGTGTGGAATTCACAGAAAAGGAGGTCTGGTTTGTGTGAGAGTTGTTTTGTTCATGCATTCCTTTGTTCAGTAGATTGCATTGGATTTCATGTTTTCTACAGAAATGCATGGCCTTGTTTGTCCTCATGCAATCAAAGCCTGCTTTGAACTGACAAAGCAAAATCAATCAGCAATTAAATACAGAACATATAAGACACCTATTGAAAGCATCTGATCAACAATAAACACAATAACCACTTACATTTGGACTGGAAAGCACATTTCAAGAGGTATGATAGAAGAAATAACATTTCTTTCAGTTTTCCTTTGGTTTTATTGGTCATCTTAACCCTAGACATACCGCTGGAGTCAAAAACGACCCCACCGCCTCTTTCACCTCGTGCCCTACAAGTACCAGGCATTCAATTGTTTTCTAATTTTGTGACTTTTCACCTTTCGTTGCTATGCACAACATGCTTACCAAGATCTTCTTTTATTGTTTACTGGAGTTTGTCAAGCAGCCATTGTTGCACCGAGTACCAGTGGGGTCATTTGTGACCCCACAACAAAGACGGAGTAAGCTGAAGTAGTTAATTTGCTACATGCGTTTGTCAATCCAAATAAAGCTTATACTAGCATACAAAATGCATTTTTGTTCGACCTTAATGTGCAACAGTATTTATTTATTTACTTACTTGTTGTGTATAATAACTGGAAACAGTGTTTAGTGATGTCAGTGTTTACTAACGTCAACTTTCATTTTATTTTGCTCATGTTAGCTATTTCTACGAAGGTATTTACTTACAGTGCCTAACAGTAATCAGAGTGTCATGGTTTTTAAATATTGTGATAGTTTTGGCTAACGTTTGCCGAGGAATACCTATAAGAGTACGTGGGGTCATTTTTGACCCCATTGGATTACAAAATTTCCCGTATATCTAGGGTTAATCAGTTTTATTCAAAAAGTGATAAATGAGGCTGTAAGCAGCACAAATACTTTGAGAATGACACTTTTCAATAACTACATCAATATCATTTCCTAGCCTACAAAAGTGCATCACTAGGCATGTGCCTTCTGATCATAACTTGCCTCAGCAGCACCAAAGCAGCAGCAGCAAATGAATAGAAAACCATTACAGAGTAGCTCGAAAAGCCCGGCTTTCCACCAAGATGAGAAATCTAATCTGGTTTGGTTTGGTCTTGACCATTCACATGAGAGCTAAAAGACCATGCCAAGATCAAATGAGCTCTCAGGAGCCCTTTGAGGACAGATTGATGGTTTATGCCCCTGTGTCCAGGAGGGGGTAGGAAGAAATTGCAAGGGAATTTCATTCCAATCATTTGTCACTTCAAACACCGAGATGTGATCTGAGTTGGATTGCATATTCCTCTATTTTCAGAAAGTAGGCTACTGGAAATCAGTAATATTTTGAGACATTTAGGACAATGCACCCAGTTTTTAATTATACACATAATTTGATTAGCTTTTGAATGCAGCTCATTACAGGTAGCTGTAAATATTTATACCTATCCAGATTCCTACTTAAAGTCATTAGTCTTCAGGATTGCCCACCTGTATAACTAGCTGTGATTAATGAGAGAACAGTGGTCCCTCTTTCAGCCTGTCATTTATTATTATATTTAGGACTGAAATGTCAGCGGTCTGAAAGGAAGAAGCATTCGTTCTCACAAAGAAATCATCCATATTCGTTATGACAGCATAACAAAAAGCATGAAAATAATGTGCAGGGCATACATTAAATAATGCCACAAATCCAAGCAATGGCAGGAGGTACTGAAAAGAAATCTGGAAGCAAACGTGTTCTTGTTACCAGCTCACAAAACTACGTTTTTATAAACAAATCACATCTTGACACTTCTTACTGCTTTCTTGTTTGTTTCCATTTACTCCAGTGTTAATGTATATTTCTGCCAGCAAAGTTATCACACACTGAGAAAAATGGCTTTAATTGATTTGCATAGGCGTCTAAGACTTTGCACAGCACTGTATGTCCAAAGGTTTGTAGTTTGAAGGCACTTACTCTCTTCTAAAACCAAAAGTAAGTTGATTTGGAGAGTTTGTTGTCCTGGAGGTGCAGTAACAGTTTCTGGTGGTGGTGGCTCAGTGGGTAAGATACTTGCCTCTGGACCAAGGCGTCATGGGTTTGAATCCTACCTTCAACACACCACCACTGGGTCCCTGAGCAAGACCCTTAACCACAAGTTGCTCCAAGGAGCCTGCCCCCTGTAGTTAGGAAATGGAAGTCACTTTGGATAAAAGTGTCTGGTAAATGTAGTAAGACCTTATCCTACAGAAATATTGCTGTGAGGATTTGAGCCACAAAAGCACTTCTGATATCAGACAACGATTTGTTTTGGACCACAAACACACAACATTTCGAATTTATGACGCTCACTCCCATTTACACCCAACTTACACCGCTAGTCTCGTACTAAGTGGGTGAACTGGTTTGGCTGTGCACAGCAGAAGAGTACGCAGTATCGCAGCATATGAGTGAGGAAGTTTTCCTTTTCCTTTTTCTGTAGTTTAGTTGTGTTTTTATGATTTTATAACTGTGTTAGGATCGGTACATGACTTAGGCTAGGGTGTGTCTGACTAACACCAAAATGTGGGTTACATCATGGATTAACTGCTATGTGGTGGTCAGTGGTGTATCTATTAGGGATGGGCAAAAATACATCATGTATTTCAACGTCAGATACCAAATACCCTTATTGTAAGTGTATGAAAATAAAATATGAAATACAGTATCCATGCTATGTATCAAAATAAACTGCTGTTTTACACATTTTAAAAATACCAAAAAGGCATGCCATAAATATGACACAAGCAACCAATGAGTAAACCAAATATTCTGATCATCCCAGATCCCCACTTATTCCTATGATCATCTAAAAAAAGGTTAGTTTTAAAGTGACCAACAGTTTAATGTTTAACTAATAGTTTGTTAATTACTCATAATTGTACTAATATTCGGTTGCATTGTGTTTGGTAATAAAGGCCCTATTTTGCAGTAATCATTCATAAGCAGATAACTTATAGAACTTTCACCCATAGCAACTAGCTTCTAAGTAATTCATCATTTGATTGTTAATCATAAATATAATAATAAAATGTCATAGATGCAATGACCATGGAAACTGTGCTATAAACTAATGTTTCATGAGTTATACCAGCTCAGCTCCCTTACCTCCTCTCTTGTTTGCCAGCCTTTACTCGCTCACGTCACTCCTCATAGGATCCTGCTGCTCAATGTTCCCATCTCTGGCATGCAGTTTCAAATATAGTGTCCACACAGTCTTGTTAAACAACAAGGACTTAATTGAGAACACTTCTCACAAAACACAAAATAGCCCCTTTTGCACACTTGGTGAGTTGTGAGCTACAACAAAGTCCATTAGTGGATAGGCAGACAGCCTGCTATTTAATGAGGGGTGGTGGCTGCCTAGTGGGTAGGATATGTGCCTCTGGACCAAGAAGGCATGGGTTCAAATCCAGAGATGGGGGTGCACTTAAGTCGCACAAACAAAGACTTGTGACTTGACTTTAGACTCGCCCTCAAAGACTTGAGACTTGACTCTGACTTGGGTGTTGTGACTCGCGAGTCATAACTTGTAAACAATGTTCATTTCATGGAATTATTTATTCATATCACGCACTCTTTCCAACGATCCCCCGAAAACAGTTCACCTCGCCGCTGTGCCATTACTTTAGTCCAAGGCATGGGCGTAGATGGGGATCCGTAACCGCAGTTTTTGTGTCAGCAGACTTGTGTTATTGTTTTGGCAAGGAGCTGCCTCATTGGTGCCCATCCCCAAGCCCTACCCCCCAAGAAGTCCCGCCCCCAAGCCCCGTCCCTCACCACCGCCGATTCGTCCAGACATTTACAGCTCAAAAATCCCACATTTAGAGTCGCCATTTGTAAACATTGCCACTCAAAGACTTG
>JBBPCY010071537.1:0-11824 GCA_037974405.1 Brachyalestes nurse | reverse complement strand
TTCAAATCTAATTGTTTGTTTATAGTTTCTTTTATATATATATAAAAGAAACTATAAACAAACAATTAGATTTGAAGAATTATATGTAAGACCAAATAAAATCTGACAACCAAATGCAAGGCCCAGATAATAATATAAATTGGAATAATATAGCCGTGAATGGCAATGAGCGGGGTACAAGCTGTTTGCGCCCAGTCCTCCAAACCACAATGCTGACAGTTTAGAACACTTTAAGCCGCACAGGCCGTTTATTAAGTATATAGAAGAAATCCAAATGTCCTGTTGTAACACCTCACGACACTTGGTGCGTGTTATTGTAGTATCAAACACATACACATTACTGAACTTGTGACAGAGGGCAGAATTCAGCAGTAAAAAGCAATTGTGAGTTTGTTCCATGGTTCATGAGTTATGGGCAGAAAACCACTGCAACGTTTGAATGTGTGTTCTAGCACCCCCAATGGGCAAAGTGGACTAAATTTGAACTGCATCATCTAAGCTTGTATGTCAACAAATGTACAACAAAAGTTTGAGAATTGTCGGCCTGGGATAGCCATGAATTTTTGTCATGTAGAAATTTTTGGCGCCCTTTTCTCTGATGTCGGCCATGTATTTCTTGATATGGTTGCATAATGTAATTTACTTTCCATAATGTGCTTGAGCAATGTCTTCTCGCGTAGAACACAATTTGTGAGCTGATTGGCTACACGGTTGGAGATATAGCAATAAATGCAATTATCTACTGTAGCGCCCTCCATTGGCTGATGAAATTTTGCACACATCCTTACGGTACCATATTATACATCTGTATCAAATTTGGTGCAGATCCGACTCAGCGTTAGCAATTTTGGCCCCTTAAGGTCAATTACATCACATCCACGTGAATGTACTCACAGGTCTTAGTCATGCTGTTCAGAAAAATTATTTGATTTGGGCCTCTTTGGATTTATGTAAGACAAGAATTGTGAAGATAGGACAAGAAACCTAGGACTAGTTCGTAAAAGTACAATTTTCTAAAAATGCAAATTATGCGCAAAGAAAGAAAGTTATGAAAAAAAGGTTTTAAAGTTGACATCCATTAGGGATGTATGCAAGTCAGTTGTTTTATTTATGTCTCATATGTCATGATTTCTGTTCGAAAAACCATTGTCATGTTTGAACATGTGCTATAGTGCCCCCCCCACCACCACCCCTCACCCCCGGCGGCCTGGGATAACCATGATTTTTGCCATGTCTAAATTTTTGGCTGATATCAGCCATGTTTTATTAATGATACAGTCGCATAATGTCACTCATATTCCAGAATGTGCTAGAGCAATGTCTTCAGGCTTAGAACGCAAACTTTTGAGCTTATTGGCCACACGGCTGGAGAGATAGAGGCAATTTAGTAGGTTTAGCAGATTTACTTTTATTTACTGAAGTAAGCTAAACATACACACTTACTTGTCAAAGCTTCAACATAAAATGGTGTACTTCTGTATCTGTGTGACACCTGCATTTGTTTAACTAGGGTTGCCAGGAGAGTGGTTTTGGACTGGAGAGGCTGGTTTTGTGCTTTGGTTTCGTTAGTCTGAAGGGTGGCTGTTGGTAAAATGTTATTCGGGCGGTTTCCAGAAAGTCTATAAATAAATAGAGGAGCAACAAGCATACCAGCAGAGACAGATGGACTTGTAGTTGGAAGATTGACTGTCAAGTCATAAGAACCATGACTGCAGCTGTACATTCAGGAATGGTATGCTCTGAAGATTGCAATACACTTTTTTACACTTTGTCATTCAGATTAGTGTTGATGTACTCTTGAGTTTACTGCTAATGAATTGCAACATACATGTACACTGGAATAGTTGGAATGTTACTTTTAACATATGAATGTCTTCATATATGGTCTAGGTACAGTATATCATTGTAACAAAACTCATCTCTAAAAAGAATTTTTAAGTAAATCTGGCCCATTTCTATTACTGATCATAATGTTAATGATGAAATGTTTAGACAAAAGGCAGCTGGCATTTTTCAAATTTTCAAAAACATAGAGAAATAAATGGGAAAAATACAATGTATATATCTTTATATACATATATATTTTAAAATATGTTCATGGTAAGTAAGGTTGGACAAAATCAGACAATTTTCTTTTCCAACAATACAGATAAATAAAAACTTGTAGGTTGTAGCATGTAGGTTCATTCACTGTTTTTTTACTATTTTGTATAGTGAATGAAGTGGCTATATCTGTGCTGTAGCCCCCGCTTCCTCTCCCATCACTGTCAAGAGTTTCTCTGAAAGAGAGTATTTGTTAGAACACAAAAATATTATTCATCAAAATACTACATTTCCCATGAAACCACTACATTTCTCATCAATACACTGTTAGCAGCAGCACACCTCACAAAATGCACTGGCTGAATTGGGCTGTAGTTTTGCCACTTGGCCAAGACTTCCTTATAAAAGAGATCTGCGAATTAAAATTCAAATTGAAAATATATAATAGGATTATAATAATTTTGAAAATCCGACCTACAGTTCGAATTTGCTGAGACTCGATGCAAAAGTGCTTGTTGTAGTGCCACCAATTGGTGCAATGGCATGGCTCTTGGTGCCTGAGTAGCGGTTGGAGTACTGCATGTACCTACCAAAGTTCAAGGCTGTGCGCCTTACGGTTTTTGCTCCCCAACGCGTTTTGATACAGAAAAATTATAATAAAAAATCAGCACGATTACAATAGCGTTCCAGCACTGCGTGTTAGGCTGAGCGGAGATGGTTAGAAGAGAAGAGTTTAAAGTGGACCAGAGACACCGGTCAGCTGAGCTTTAGAGAGACCCGTAGTGAACTCCAGCTCTGGACCTTAAAGCAGATTTTCCCAGTTCAGTAAAAACTCCCACTTCCTCACAGGTGGTCAGTAGTTGGATTATTCCTGTTATTTAAAGGGATCAAGTCAAATTTAATGTATTTCTGTAGTCCATTATCATACACAAAGGTCATTGAATGTGCTTTACAAGAATAGAATAAAATATTAAGCATAAAAACAGAAAAAGATAAAAGAATACATTATTTTGAAAATCAATAAAAAAGGAGTGAGATAAAGGGTGACATAAGGAAGAGTAGTAAAATGACTCTCTGCTCAGCATGAGGCCTCTTTTTCAGTCCCCTTTACACGTTTATGCACATCAGGCCCTCTGAGTAATGAACACAATTCATCCGAGTCAAGATCTAAAGCTTTGGTCCTTTTTGAAAGGGCGAGACTTAAAAGACACTTCAGCATTGTCCTGATGAACAAGCCACTTGCATTTGAGTTTTAATGACCCTTGATGCCTCTGATTTATTAATTAATATCAGTGCTTTCATCCCCGTGTTTAAAAATTCCTTACATGTGCATAATGAGTTTTTTTTTTTTCAGTTAAAAGTGTAAAAAAAATCTAATTCACACAATATTCATCTTAACCCAAAACATGTACACTGTATGATATACTGTTGATCTTGAGGCCTGAACGTTGTTCCATCTTTATAGATAATCTAGCCTTGAGGTCATTCATTGTCTGAATCTACATAAGCAGATTTACTGTGTATAGACAAAAGGGGTCTCGCCCAAACCCTGAAAAACAGGGGTGTCCCAATATGTTTGTCCATATATTGTATTAGAGATTACTGAGCGCCTCTATGTTGTTTGAGGCAATATTAGCTAGACTTTAACCCACCGCTTGTATTAACAAGAGGTTCGAGCTGACCAGTGTTTTGGATGCCCATATTTGCCCAATTTTGCATTTTAAAAATAACAAAAGAAAATATACGTACCCACATTGTCATGTTTACCAATGTAGTCGAACAGTTTTTAAGGAGAAATTTCAGCAAATTTTTACATTTCTTTGTATATGGTTAAGGTGTAAACAGTGTCAGTCAAAGTGGGTTTGGAGTGAACTTCAGAATTGTTTACAGTGGTAGTGAATGGAACCAGACGTCTGGCAGAGTTTTAAGAAGCTTTTGATCATAAAACTAAGCCCATTCATGGTGAAGGGATAAGTGCAGGGTGTTGTGAAGCAAAATATTCCCCAAAGATTTAGTTCAGATTCACTATTTCACCACCATCAACATCCATATAAACACGTGAAGCTTCACTGTGGGTTGATAGTGAATAAAACGACTATGAGACATCTGGTTCCATTCCCCACCACTGTACAGAAGACTCAAATCAATACGTTTCTTTACATTGAACTACAATCTCACACCAAACCCACCCTGAACAACCTAGTTATCATTATACGGAAACATATTAACTGAATTATGCAGAGATTTTGAAAAATCAGTGAAAGTACAGTTTTGCTTGCGTCTATTTGATAGTGTATCTAACAGTGTGTGTGTGTGTGTGTGTTTGTTGACTGGCTTAGAGTGTTATACATATGAACTTGACTGCACTGGCGTGTTTTGGATGCCTGCTGTCAACTGTGTGTGTGTGTGTGTATAAAAGCTACATCATGAGATTGATTACCCTGTCTCCACTCTAAACTCACCTGCTGTGGTTGAATGGCTCATGATGATCCTGCAATCCACCGCTTTGTTACACACACATTGGGTGTTGCTGCACTGTGCCACATTTAAACTGACAGTTACACAAACAACACGCACAGCCTGCTCTACTTTCCTCTGCCCTTAGTGCGATCCACTGTTTAGTCCTATTGCCCCGAGGCTGATCTAATTATTCAACTTTCCCTAAAGTTTATAAAAAGGGCCTTAAAGGACAGATTACAAAGTTCCTTCTCTCTACAGCCAGTTTCAGAGGTCAGATAAAAGGAGCTCATAGTCCTGTGCATATGGTGCTTTTTCACTGGCACAAGGAACCGCAAACAAATGTTCTTCCATTACAAATAAAGTGACCCATACCCGAGCCGTACCTGTGTTGCTCGATGGCAGGGATAAAAGTGATCTGATTGCATCACTGCTTTCTGATTGGTCAAAAAAGACTTGGCAAGACCACAACAACAGAGACTAAATTGACAACTGAGAAGTCGACAAAGCTCAATCATCTGTTTGTGTATAAGATTGTTGAAGAACATTTCTGTGGGAGTTTTAATACTGCGAGAGACACAAAGTGTACCAGGACATCGCTAACAAGTTGGCTGGGTTAGGTTCTCATCACATGGTCAAGAAAAAAAAGAAAAAATCAAACAATATAATAAACTCTTTAATATTAACAATAAAAGACCACAATGACAAAAGGAACATTTTCTTGTGGTTCGAGTCCATGGGTGTGGTTTTGGGACGACTGGCCATAATCTGTGGGGAGAGAATTACACGTCAGAAACCCTGTTACCAGGCTGAGATACACTGGAAAATCAAACTTTCGCGCTGGAGTATGGTTTAGATACAGCAAGGCCTGAGGAAAAGAGCCTTTAGAAACCTCTAACAGAGGGTGAACCTACTAAGCATCAAGTCAAGTCAAATTCTTGACATACTGATGAGTGACACACATCACAGGGGGGTGATGAGCTAGCTGAGCATGTTCAGGGGAAGTGAATCGTGATTTTCATTCACATTATTTGCCCACCCATAATGGCATCATAAAAAATCAGAAGGCAATTTAGAGATAAGACAAAAGTTTGTATTTTGATGCAAGAACGTAGGAAAGCAAGAAGCTCCCAGCATGGTCAACCCCTCTAAACCCACTAGAACCTTAATCTAGCTGGCTCTGGAGCTAACCTTCTGGTGTAAGTGGCATGGCTCAGTTTTATCACATCCCAGATAACTTGACTGGCTTAAATTTGTATTAAATTTCAATAACGTTTACCATCTACCGATTTTAACAGCTACCACTTCTGATATAAGACCAATGTAGACCAACTGACACATTTCTAAAATACAACTTATCAGCACCCCTCTAGGTTGAGGACCACTTAAGGAATCATTTATATTAATGCATTTGGCAGTTTAGAGCTTAATCAGATTACAGATTTAATGTTTGCAGTCCAAGGACTGTCTTGTATAGCTTGCTATGCTCATCTGGACAGGATGGTAAGAGATGATGGCAGAGGACATAAGAGGTTTCTGAGGACAACCATGAGAATTTTTTGGGCTAAGGAATCTATGCTTTTATGCAATATCTATGCAATTACGCTTAATTTGACAGAAGACAAATTGAAAAAAGCAATTTCCGATTTAAGATTAACTCATGAGGACAAGAGACAAGTGTGAGCACAAATCTTCAGTGTTGGGTTGCATTCAGATCTTCCACTATTGTAGGATACGTCACCTTTGAAACCCCAAATTGCTCCAGTTATGCTTTCTTACCAGCTGACATGCAGCCATAACCCAGCATGAACTTTCGGCTCCAGTCCAGTAGCCTCCTCTAAAGTGAAAGTACAGTCCCATGGAATGGTACATTTTTTGAGGGGTAGGGGGGGTGGACAGCTGGTGGAATACAGATCCCAGAGTCAACCTCAACTTCTACGCACATACTAACATATCAAATGTCTTCCTCCAGCATTTAAACTGGGCATTTCTGCAAGAACGTAATGAAACCTCACTGTTTTAATCATTACTGCATTTTTAGTAATACGTGTACATAATGTCCATAGATAGGCCTTCATTTGACCAATATTGGATCAGTATTGTGACTAAACATATTCACATCTCTGCACAAAATAACGGTCAACACACCATCTTATTCTCAAATATTTCCCCCCGCCCTGTAGTTGTGTGGTAGGAATGCCGTTTTTGAGTACTATGTGCCGCATGTTGGTAGGGGATCCAGATGGTGCTGACCTTTAGGTAGTGAAGAGATTCTATGAACTAGAAGCTGTTTCTCTCCCTCTCTCTCGTTCAGCGTGTTATTGATGTTGCCGTGTGCCTGGCGCAGGTGGAGCTCACAGTGGATCTGACCTTAAACTCACATGAAGGAGAGATCAAGAGAAGGATGGGAACACACTAAACCTACACACCTTTGAAGAAATTTTAACTATGATAAAACAACTGCTATGATAAAAGAAAACAACCCCTACTGGATAAATGTATGTGTGTGTGTGTATGTAAAGTTAGGGCACACCCTCAGATTAAAAAAACAAAAAACAAATAAACAATACGCTGCTCTTTCAAAAATTTATTACAAAAAAAAAAAAAATTCGAAATACCTCAAAGAAATGCAACGGACTGGTTTTCAGTATTTTATAGTCTATAGTGACACATTATTTTGCGACAAAGGCTCAAACTATTGGTTATGAAGAGACATATCAGGTCTGTCTTTAGTGCTCTGACATTCACTTTGTGTTGATCATTAAAAAAAATTTTCAGCATCACACAATTCCTTCTGGTTTATGTATCAGTATGGATGAGCTGGACTAACAAGTTCCAAATGAGCTCCTGCAAAAGAGACAGAACAGTTTGCTGCTTGAAAATGTGCAGGGAGGCTTTGGACAAAAAATTCCCAAAATGCAGCAAATCTGTGCTGCTAAAGGCAAGGTGAGGGGGTTTATTGAAACTTGAACGTAAACCTTCACATTTATTAAAATGCACTTACTTGTATATTTTTACAGTTCAAAACCAGTCGGTTACATTTGTTTTAAGTATTTCTAATGTTTTCTTGTGATCAAATTTTGAAAGAACAGTGCATCATCTTTTTTTATTACTGGAGCCAAACTTCTGGCCTGTAGAGTATATATACAGTATCTATATATACACTATTTCTACTACTATATATACTATATCTAAAACTTGTGTGGTACAAAGATGTATAACTGAGGTCCCTCCAGACCACAGCTCCACAAAGACTAGCATTTTCTCTGAATTCTGCTCATTAATGTTTTGCCAGTTTGCTGCATGAATTCCGTTTAGTTTGGTGTGTTTAATCAGAAGGAAACTCACGTCTGCACCACTGTAAATCCAGGTTTAGGCTAACCAGTCATCATGATGTGATGTCCATTAGTATGATACTCATTATACTCAGCTATGAAAGATTAACAAAAAGGCCTCCATGTGAAAAAGCAAGATATACACATTGCACAATTGAGGCCAGTTTGGAATCATTTAAAACACAAAATATGCTAATAATTTGGCAAGATAAAAGTCTGTTGGGGCACATTATGAAAATGAGGTCCTGCTAACTCCCATCCACTAGCGGGTGATGCCATTTGCATTTTTGGGTAAAACAATACTTTAACGCTTGCAGTGAAAACCAAGAGGCCTTTTAACGCTGGTTAGGTATTAAAAATAGCACAATAACTCTGTAGGGCCTAATGCATTTCTGCCTGGCTTGTTTACAGTTATTGACTGAAAACCTCCAGCTGCAATGCACATAATGCTCCTATTGTGCACTGGGGAACACACTGGGGAGCATGCAATATTAAAGCCATCCGGGTTTGTGTGTACTCCGAAACACTGCTAATCAATTATATCTCCCCGATGACGGTGGTATAAAAGAAATCCATAGTAATACACAGCTCTGCCTGACTGAACAAAACTGCTGACGCAAGCCCAAGTTCTACTGTAAATGTCAGCAAATTAAGAAGAATTGATTCGTATTAATTTCAATGGACTGAGCATGTGAAAAAAAGGAGCTGTTTAGTACTACTGGGTCCAGCTACAAGATGGGGCTTTTCAACTTAGCATTAGTATTATATAGTATTTCTTGATGTACGGTGCTGTGCAGAAGTCTTGAATCAACCATCATTTCTTTATATTTTTTTTTGAATCACCTTGTTGGTACAAAATTACTATTTTATGCCAGATCAACTGTCTTATCTTTGGCATCCTGAGTAGATTAAATTAAAGAAATGGGAACAAGTGTTTTTCTGCAACAGGCTCCAAATTATCTAAAGATACAAGAAACCTAGATAAAGGAGTTCCAACCAATCCGCATTCAGCACCACCAGTATACTGATCACCACCTGATCATCTGGAATCATCTGCACCTGTTTCTTCACTGGTTCAGGACTTAAGCTAGATGAGCTTTGTTCTGCTTAAATGATTCATACGTAGGTCACTGTGTGTCTTAACCAACAAAAAACATTCCTCTGAAACTGGTCAGGATCAGGAACTGGACTGAAAATCAGCCAAAATCTTTGAACGTCCTTCAGAAAGCCTGGAGAACTGTTCTCTGTGCCTTGTCCATCCATTATTCTATCACTACAATACCCAAAATTCACTGCATGAAAACATCATACAACCAACTGTTCTCTCAGCCTTGCCTATCTATTATTCTCTCAATACAATACCCAGCATGCATTGGATGAATACATCATACAACAATTGGGGATCCTCCCATGCAGATAATTATAGTCACTGATGTAGAGGTTGATAAATACAGAAGTTTCCTTGCAATGAAAAACCCATTTTATGCAAAATTCCCCGCAAAACCTGCACGAGAGTTCTTGTAGTTCAAAAAGCTCCTCCCACCTTCAACATACATCATTAGAAGGCACCACAGGTCCCGGTGCTTACGAAAATAAACATATTTACAACAGAATACATTTTTCATTTTGGTTGGATGGCCCCTTTAAAAGGATTTCTTGTTGACCTTAATATATAAGGAACCTGGTTGTCTGAAAATGTCCATTGTAGCTGTTAATAATTCATCAGTTGTGCGTGCCTTTGCATAGCATTTCTTCTTAATAAGCAACTAAAACTTTTTATAGCTGCTCATTATATTACATATACATTTATATAGAAAATCCATTATAAAGCATTCATAAACATTTAGGATAAACCGTTGCATTTTTCAGTGCTTTGTAATGAATATTTTAGTGGAAAGTAGTTCTTGGTTTTATAAAACATCCAGCGCAGAACATTTCGGGCTGCGCTTGACAAACAATTCTATTAAAAACAGGAGTGAATTATTTAGTGATATTGAACTGAATTACTGCAGCTCTGTGGTGTGTGTTGGCAGTTCCCTTCTTTGACAGGTCTTTCTTCATCCTTTTGCAAAAGAAAGTGTGTCCGAATGGTATTTAGGATTGGCTGGGAATATTGCTTTCTGGAAAAAAAAATTCCACATCTGCATATGTTCTCAGACATGGTTTCCAAACGTAATTTATAGTCCAAACAAACTGTAGCTAAGTGAACAGTCAACAGCCCTGCCAAGAAAATGACGGGTGCCGTTTAAACGAATTGAGGAGGTGGGGGGGGGGAGAACCTGAGGCCCTCTTAAACTGATTAATCGTTCCTCTGAGGAGGAAACAAATACACTCATTGATAGGAAAGCAGCTGGCAAAAATTAGACCATCTATACGTGGGCCTTGAGAGTGGGGCTAATAGCGCCAACCGCTAAATACTTTCACTTAAAGAACTCACGATACATCAGTGAGGTCAAGGCCCCCAGTCTAAATGTACTTTCAGAAAGGACTGTAGGACTGCAGGAGTTGATCCCAGTGAAGGATTTCGCTGCTCTTTTCTTTGTTGCTTCAGAAAAAAGAATCTTTTTTGGAGATTATTGAATTCTGACTTGTTCTTCTAAACCCTCCCTTTTCGATAATTAAGGAGCAAGAGAAAAAATCAACTTAAGATAGAAGGTGTTTCACTGTCCTCATTGGTTGCTCAGTTTTACTCTTTTAAAACCTTATGGAGCTCAAAACTGTTCATCTTGGTTCACTTGGTTCACAATTTTCAGATGTACAGGCTCATATTGGATCTTATGGTTTATCTCAAGATCAGAGCAGAGAGAGAAAAGAAAGCATGTTAAGATCTTAAATTGGGATCGGGCTGAGATTAGAGGAAGGCTCTTTCTTGGTATCTGAATTTAAGAAGTGTGTAAGAAATCTTACATTGGTATTAAACTGACCTCAGTTATGTCTAGTAGAGACAAAGATGATGCACCCTTATGTTACTAGAACCCTGTGCCAGACCATACACTTCACTCTGGAACCATCACAAATGGGTCTTTGAGAGATTTACCAGCTGTTTTGATGGTCCCCCTACATTTACAGCTAATTAGCCACATTACCAGTGAACTGCTTCGCTAAATAGCATGCCAATTTTGACATCAGATTAAGATTGGAGCTTTTTTCGAGTGTTTGTTGAATAAGCAAAAAACAGGCTTCTCTGTTTAACTCTGGGTGTGAATTTTCAGTGGAGTATTGCGGTTTACATGCGCTACGGCTGGCGAAGCCTTGATTAGCTCAGACAGCGGGTTTGGCCTTAAATGGGCAAGGCCCTGCTGCTCACGCGCATATCAAGAAGCCAGATGCTTTAATTAGTCTTGTGCTTATACATCCACCACAGCTCTGAATGAGTGCAAAATGTCAAAGCCCCCCCACCCTTCAGGAGCTGAGAGGTTTAATTTATCTCTTTGCTTCTCAGCCCTTTTGCTGTAAGGGTGGAGATATTTGCACCTAGGTAAAGGATATCAAGGGGCTACAGCCTGAGAGAGAAGGACCCCTTTGAAGCCACACAGCTTTCACAAAGCTCAAACTGCTTTGAAGGGAGAAAGTGGAGAAATGGAGAAACAGAAAGGTGCTGTTTTACTAATGATTCTGTTTTAAAATATCAATGCCACTGCAAAAGAATCAGAATCAGAATCTCTTTATTGTCATTGTAGCAACTGTACAACAAAATTTAAGGTATTTAAGGCAATTTAAGTGCAGACATATAAATATGAAAGACTATTATAATATTTCTAGGACTATTATAAATATTCTAAGACTATTATAAATATTCTACATAACCTGTTAAAAAGGAGCATGTAAACATATGTAAACATATGACTGTTTGTAAATTGCACTACATGAACTTAACAGCATTTAGCATGGTAATGGCTGAAGGGTAGAAACTAGTGGTGGGCATAGATTAATTTTTTTAATCTAGATTAATCTTGGAATTAATCTAGATTAATCTAGATTAAAATGGC
>JBBPCY010071536.1:0-33065 GCA_037974405.1 Brachyalestes nurse | reverse complement strand
CTCACCCACTCACTCACCCACTCACTCACTCACCCACTCACTCACCCACCCACTCACCCACTCATACTCACTCACCCACTCACTTACTCACTCACTCACTCACCCACTCACTCACTCACTCACCCACTCACTTACTCACTCACTCACTCACTCACTCATTCATTCACTCATCCACCCACTCTCTCACTCAATAACTCACTCATAAATATTTATTAGGCTAAAGAATCACCCCTCAGCTGTGTGTCTTGTGAGGGTCTCTTCCCCAACCCCCCACCCGCCGAAGCCAGTAGTTTGTTGGGTTTTTGTTGGGTATATTTTGGGTATATCATTCTTTTAAGGAATCAGAGAATGTGGCTGGATTCTTGCAAGCAACATCTCATATTTTCATACACTTTTTTCTCATTCAATTTTTATGACTGCTACCTCTACCAGAAGTGGTGTAACACAGTCTCCAAATCAGAATGTTTTTGTGCGAGGCTGCAAGAGTTTTCTGTGCACAGTATTCACAGTAAGCTTCAAAAAACAGATTTGTGTCGTCAAATTAAACGGCACACTCAAAGCAACCGCACTAAGCACACAATTTTTGTCACTAACTTGTGATTTTGTTGTTTAACTCAACAAATATCACATCTCCAAGAATAAACCGGTAACGGTGCCAGGACTGCAATTTTGGCACCATTCAAAACCTACAGTAGAGAAAAGAACAGTGGAAAACACCAGCTTGCTAGTCCACCTAAACACATAATAAACACAACCTCATGATAGAATGCTTATCTTGCATTGCACACAAAGGCTCAGCCAAGGCATTTTGTTGTAGCCAGGACCAAAGTAAGAGAAACTAATTTGTGAGCTCTTTGTCTTTGTTAGTGGTGGGGTGGCACGGTGGTAAGCACTGCTGAGAGCAACCTGGGATCAATTTCCAGTTAGGGTGGCCAAGATCCAAGAGTTAGCATGGTTTCCCCATGTCTGTGTGGGGTTTGGAGCTCCAGTTCCCTTCCACAGGACTGGATACTGTTTAGATAATGAGGAATGAATGAATGAATGAATAAATTAAAGTTATTAGTTACACACTGATATAAGTCATGGTCAGATCTCCAGTCCATAGCAGGACAGACAAATGGACAAGTACATTCATACCCGGGGTCAATTTAGCATCCCTAATTCAACTGATGTGCATTTTGTTTTCTAAAAAACATTAATTGTTATTCTGCTCTTAATAACAGACTTTACATTTAAAGTGTTAAAATAAACAATTTATTTTAAAATGTCTTTTTTGGAACTGTAGGGAATGTTTCAATTATTTGTCAGTGGTATTAGAATTGGCAAATCTCAAATGGTACACAACAGTACTTAACAGTGATAGCAGATGAACTATTTTCTGTTGGTTTACTAGCTAGACAAAGAACTATTGTAATCACATACAAAATATCATTGTTAAATGAAACTCCTAATGGAAAAATGTGGCATAGTTATGCCCTTTTACCTACTAAAACATTACATACAAAGTCAAATTACTCTATTCAGAGGTACCGTCCAGCTGATTCTGTGGCACGCTTTGTCCTCCACCCCAAGGCTAGCCAGGACTGACGCTATTAGAGCTCAAGTAGCTTTAGGTGCTTCATAAGAGTGGCCCTTTTAATGACACTGTGTCCTTGGTGCATAATAAACACTTAGGTGGAAACACATTATGGCACTGGACATGGATTAAGCCTAGCTTTGGCCTAAATATCAGTGCTAATGGTGAATTATGATTCTATTTAGTTATTAGGCTTAGGCTTATTCTTGGCCTGGAAACTGGCTCTAACTGTCCAAAGGTTTGTAGACACAGGCTCATTATATAATAGATTGAAGCTGGTATTTTTTATTAATAAGGAGTTTGTAACATCTGTTGTTCATGTTAACAGTAATAGTCTTACTGATAATAGTTATAGCTGTCTTAGAAGGCCTTGTAGTATTTGGTGGAACATTGCTGTAAGGATTCGGTTGCATTGAGCAACAGTTACTCATGCTGGATAATTAGTTCTAGATCACAAATGGCAGTCCAACTCACACCAAAGGAACTCATGGTATGCTGCAGAGATTCCACTGATCTACAGCCAAGTAGCACACATATGCTGTAGCAATAAAAGTTACCTTCAGTGCAACTTTAGGCGGGCAGCCCAGAAGATTATTCCTCCTTAACCAAACTGATTAAGGAGGCAACATGCATTCAAGCAGATACATTCCAGGTATCCGCCAAACCCACATCCGTGTGCCGCGCTGCCAGTTGGTAGTGCTTTCACTTCTGGAGGAGTATTCATGAGACGTGTATGCAATATGGAAATTATGGAGCAATAGTAACTTTTATTATACTTGATTGATCCTCCTCAAGTAAAAATGATTCCTAGACCAAGGCTAGAATTTTACCAGAAAAGCAGATCAAGCCCCTTGAGGAGAGAAATATTCCGGCCCCAGGTTGAAACACAGGTGACTATTGTAATAGGTCTGCTCTGCAATGTGAAGGTGAAAGGTTTAAGGACAGCTGACAATGACAGATGCCTTTTCTTTATGCACAATCCTTTTGTTGGGGAAGTGTGTTCTTCAGTTTTTCATGTGATGTCACAACTTGCCCAACTGGAGTGCAAAAAAGGCTTTCCTCTGCTGCCTGCCATTTCTTTTTTTGTTCAGCCGAAATGCCGGATAGTTGTTCAGCTGGATCCACTAACAGACGAGGAGTGAGGCCTGGGTGCTCCTACAGAATCGCATTCTGAGAAAGAAAACCCAGAGAGGAGAAACTTGTTGATTTGTGCTATCACACAAGCCTCCGTCCCAGAGGAGGGAATGAACAAATGTCAATCATCAAAGTACTCACGTCTGTGCATCGAACATTTCGCCAAATGTTTACAGCAGCTAACAAAGCATACAGTATGGCACCTACATGTGAACACACTTCTCCTGTCCCTGCCGTACAGGTGCAGTCGTCAAATCACACCAGTCCCTCCTTCTCCACAGCAAACCAGGCTGTCAATGGGGGGTTATTTCAGCTGTAAAAGTGACACTGAAAAATGATTTATGCCATGAGATATATTCTTTCTTATGTCATAAAAACTTTGTCACCACTGCACTAGAACACTGACCACAGCGAACCATGGAATAAACTTAGGCTCAGCAAACCATGGAATAAACACCTGTGTGTTTACACTGACACTATCTGGTGTGTGAATGCTGTGCTGGTCTATAGTTACTGCTCACTGCTGCTGAAGTCTGTGACTGTTAGATGTAGGCCATTTTATTAATGCTTCATAATCGTGGTGTACATCCCACCTAGTGATAATGCTACCTGCGTACTGGCCGAACTTTGTGGCGCCATCAATGATTTCCAAAACTCGCACCCAGAAGATTTGCTGGAGATTTTAATCACACAGATCTCAAGCCTGTTCTCCCTCAAATAAATCGGTGTGTGGAGTGAGAGGGGCGAACATGAGCACACCAACTGAAACATGTTGAGAGAGGCTACTACCTGCAGTGGCTCTACCAACCTGGGGGACAACACAGTGTTGGTGACTGGCTACATCAGCAAGTGCATCAATGATGTCACTGTCTCCTAGACCATCACCAAAAGCCTCCCATCAGCCATGGATGACTGTCAAGGGACCATCAGCAAAGCGCAAAAAAAAAGTTCAGAAAAATCCCAGCCACTTCCAGGATACTGGGGATGTACAGCAAATGTGGCAGGGCATCCAGGCCATCGCCAGCTACAGGGGCAACTCCACCTGCCTGTGAAAGTGAATCTTCCCTTCCAGATGCACTGAATTACTTCTATGTATGGTTTAAAGTATAAAATGACATAGCAGCAAGGAAAACCAACCTGCCTCCCAACATCCAGGTGCTCTGGTTGACCATGTCAGATGTGAAGAAAACTCTGCTTAGAGCCAACCCAAGGATGGCTGCTGGACCAAGGATGGCGGCTCAGAGGATGTGCAGCCCAGCTGGCAAATGTTCTCATCTTCAATAGCTCTTTGAGCGCCACCGTCGTTCCAACATCCTTCAAAGCCACCACCATCACCCCCATTCCAAAGAAGTCGTCATTGTCCTGTCTCAATGTGTCACACTCTCACCCACCATCATTAAAGTACTTCAAGAGGCTCGTCATGAGGCACATAAAATCACAGCTGTCCCCCTCACTAGACCCCCTGCATCACCACCACCCTTCACCTGGCCCCCACCCACCTGGACAAAAAGGACACTTACGTGAGAATGCAGTTTACAGACATTCAACACCATTATTCCTCAGCATCTGACTAGAAAGCTGGTACTGGTGGTCTTGAAAACACTTCCCTCTGCAGCTGGTGTATGGACTTCCTCACTGGAAGAACTGCGGTTCACACTGCTGACCCACGACTGTGCAGCAATGCGCTGTAGCCTGGATAGCTCAGCTGGGAGAACATCAGGCTTTTAATCTGAGGGCCCAGGATTCACGTCCCTGTTTGGGTGGTCCTATAAGATGTTTGTTACCAAACTTTATGGTAGCTTGTCAATAGTAAAGAGCCACATGCTAGAAGGAAAAACTAAACAAGCACAACCCTTTGTGGCATTGCTGAAACATACTGCTTAAACAGGAGTCAGTTCTTACGGACAGCTGGTGGCCTAGTGGTAAAGGAGTTATCCTTGTGATCAGAAGGTTGTGGGTTTGATTCCCAGGAATGCCAGTGTTACCTCTGAGGTATCTTTGAGCAAGGTACTATCCCCTCACACTGCTCCTTGGGCCCCCCTGTTGGTGGCAGCCTCACTTGGCGAATGGGTTAAATGCAGAGAATGAATTTCACACTGTGTGCTGTGCTGTGGTGTGTTCACGCGTGACTATAAGGGGCCACTTTATTTTAAGCACAGTTTTTTTTTTCTTTAGAACAGCTGCCACACACTTCATTTAACAATGACCATCCTTATGCTGGGGAGGCAACTGCACATACGCTCTACAAAATGATGAGAAGAAATAAGGAATAAGTATATATATTTTTTTTTTTAGCTTGGTCTACTAGCTTAGCATTTAACTAATTAAGTGAAATTGACGGCAAGAGTTTCCTTTGGGAACAGAGGTAAAAAAAACGTACTCAGCAATATATATATTTTAAAATGCAGTGAGCAGACACCACAACATATACCACAAGTCATGTTTTGGTCATTGAGCCCAGTCACCTGGCTGGTCCTAACAGTGGTCGCAAAGAAGTCTCATCAACTTTTCGTTTATTTTCTCCTTTTGACTGTGGATGCAAGAAGTTGGAGTAACCATAATTCCCCACTTATTCATGAAAGCTCTCTATATCGATCACATAAACTGAGGACACATGTCAGGTATGATGCCTTTCATCTCATAATACCCCAGAAAAGACTGGACAAGATCTTGACAGTGGGAAAGCAAGTAGGTACAGCAATGAGAGGTAATAAAGTGAATATTGTTGAACTTGTCTTAGAAAACTATAAAAACATATTATAAAAACAACTATAAAACATATTACAGTACTACAACTGTAGTACCCACCAAGCAACAAAGTAATAAATGTGATCAGTTTCTCTGTACAGAATAGTAGGCAGTGGGGCCAGCTCATCAGAAGAGACATAATGAGGGTTCAACTATTCTGGAGCTACTACTGGATTTGTTCTGGCAAGAACTGCATGAATTGTACATTGTTCATTCCTTCGAGATTCTTCTGGTGCAATTATATACCCAGAAAGAGGTATCTTTAAAAAGGTAGACACCTTTTGATATTTAACATGGTCTTTCATGTGGTGGATTGATTTATGCACGTCCATAAAGATGTCATTGACAAATGACTGAGAAACAGATATCAAACTGGACAGTGTTACAGGACAGTACTGAGTGTTGAAAATGATCAGGGGTTGTGCTAAAAGCTGTATTCAACTCCTTCTCTCAGAATTATCTTGTTATACACCATGTTTATGAAGGAGCTGGAGAAACGTAAATTGCCTGTAATTGCTCTAAGACTAAGGCTTGTGTCCCCCATCTTTTTGAGCTACTAAGAAGACGTACACTAAATGGCCAAATGTATATGGACACTTCACCACCGCATGTATGTGATCTTCTAGGCCATCCCATTGTACAGTTATGGGCATTAATATTGTGTTGGTCGCTTCTTTGTCGCTACAACAGCTTAGACTCTTTTGAGACGGCTTTCTACAAGAATGTTTAAAGTGTCTGTATTCCCATTCGCTCAAAAGTGCATTTGTCACACTGTGATGTTGGACTAGAAGGCCTGGCTCCCAATCAGCATTCCAATTCATCCTAAATGTATTGAGCTGGGTTGAGGTCAGGACTTTGTTTATGGTGAATTTATTAAAATGATATTTCTCAAACAATCCTGGACCTCATTTTATGCACTAGGGCATAGTTATACAGGGAAGGGCCTTCCTCAAACTGTTGCAATGATGTTGGAAGAATATTATTGTCAAAAATGCCTGAAAGCATTTAGAATGGAACTAAGGGGCCTAGCACAGACCTTTATCCCTCCTCCATTAAACTTTACAGCTGGAGCTATGCATTCCTGTAGGTAGCCTGGCATCCACCAAACTCAAATGCCAGATAGGGAATTGTGATTCAACCCTCCAGAGAACATGTTTCTGCTGCTCCAGAGTCCAGTGGTGGCGTGCTTTACATAACTCTAGTCAGCGCTTAACATTACACATAGTGATCTTCAGCTTGTGTGTAGCTGCTCGCCCATGGAAACCCATTTAATGAGGCTCCGAAACAGTTTTTGTGCGGGTGTTGTTAGAGGAGTATGGAGCTCTATAGTGAGTGATGCAACTATAGCTAAAAAACAACGCGCGATTTTGCATCCCACTTCACTTTGTAAGTTTGCATGGTCTGCTGCTTTGTGGCTGAGCACTTGTTTCTTCTAGATGTTTCCATTTCAAGGCATCAGCACTTAAGTTGTCCAGGGCAGATAGGGAAAGAAAGTTCATGAAATGATTAGTGATTAGTATCATTTTTAAAGTCATTGTACTATTCAGTATGACCCATTCTGCTACCATGTTCCTCTGTGCATGACTATGTGCTGGATTTCATGCTTCTGTTAGCAATGGATGTGACTGAAACACCTGAACTTAATTAGAAGACATGTCCAAACACTTTTGGCCATACAGAGTACCTCAAGCTAATACGGACAATGGTAGCTTTACATTTGTTAAAGATTTTTGGCAGATCTAGATAACCCTTAGGGATCAGACTGAGAAGAAACTAAGAAAAACGTACCAGATAGTCATGGCCAGGTAGGACCAGGAGGTAATGTAGCCATGGGAAAACGGATGAGCCGGGGGAAGAAACAACAAGAAGAGTAACAAGAAAGGGATGGGACTGCGCAGTACTCCTACAGAGTGGCTCAGTAATTAGTGACAGAGTCGGATTCCCTGGTTATGCAGTTCAGAGCTTGAGCTGAAATCAGAATCAGAAGGATCAGAATCAAAAAACTTTATTGATCCCAGAGGAAATTTGACTGCACAGACACAAAGAGACTCAAAGACAAGAACAATATAAAATATCATATATAAAGTCAAAATAAATCTCTCCAGAAAAGACTCTGAAACTACTCTGTATTATACATACATACTATATACCAAAAATGCAGTGGTCAGTAAGAGAGGAGGATATAAGTACTATAGATAAATAAATAAAATTACCACTGAAATAGTCTACTAGTTAATATAAATAGTGGTTTGGAGCACTCTATACCGAAGCTGTTACACGTAATAGTGGCATAAGCAGTGAAATGGCACATGATAAGACACATAATAATAAACATACTGCGTGTAATGATAATGATTTAGTACACAGTGAGAAAGGGGTTGTAAAGCTGGTAAATGGCTAAAAATCTTGACTAGATTAGCAGATTCCAACCCTGGTCCTGAAGTCTCAACTTGCTCTGCACGCTTTGTTTTCCCAACACACCTGAATCAACTAAGCATCTGATTATAAGCCTTTCCTATGTTGAAGTAGGTGTATCAGAGCAGGAAAGCTCTGTTCAGGACAGAGGGGCTTCAGGATCAGGGCTGGGACCCTATGCACTAGATTGGGGTTTTTAAACTGGTCCTCAAGGACACCCAGATGTTTCAGATTTTCAGCCTAACTTATTCTGTCTGGGGGTCTCTGAGGGTCACTTTGAGAACTTAAGCTCTAGGTCTTCATCAGTGAAGTTGCCTGTTGCTTTAGAATTTCCTCCAGGACCATTAAAGTTTCCTGATTCTGAGGATCTAATTGATACCAAAACAAATGACACTAAGATGGTAACTGAAACTAAAAGGAAAAGAAAATTCTTGCCAGAGGATGTAGAAGTTAATCTCTGGAGTATGTTCGTTTTGTTTGGAGAGGAAAAAGGGCAACTAGCCAGCTGATGATCCCCAGCCCCACAGTAGGTGCAGAATCCCAAATGACCATGGCACCTGTTTTCAGAAGCCGATAATCTTGCGTAATCCACTTCCAGCTTCCTTCTAGTCAGTGGTAGAAACATTGGATGGGTTCAGCAGGGATTAGAAATGATACATAGAATATAATGAACAATATTATTTGAAGAATGTTACAGATTGTCTAGTTTCAAATGCCTTAACTGCTTCATTGCTTTATTATTCCACATAATTAAATAATATTTAATATTAATACTGAAAATAGATGTAAAAAGAAATGGTCATGCTTGAATCATTTCAAGCTCACGTTTTACCAGTGCAGTTCTTTTTAACTGTTCATTTCAGTGAATTGAACGTCCAAATCAAGTCTTATTTTGTGCCTGGTTTATCAGTAACTATGATGACACTTTTCTTGGTGTATTTTAAAAGAACAGCGAGACAACAGTAAGTATTCAAGTTTTAGCTCATGGCCTGCTAGTTATTGTCATTGTTGTGGGTCCTTTGATAACATGCAGTATATTTGCCATAAAGATTTAGGAACTTGAGTCTAGACATGCCTGTATTGACTCAGGACTCAACCTGAGACTAGCCTGAATGCTCTTGGGAGAGTGTCAAGCCATGAGACTTATTACTTGGAACTTATTACTTCCACAGTCTTGACCAGTACAATATACTGGGCTAACCAACCAGGAATGTAGAGAGAGAGTGGACTTAGAAGAGAAATGACATCTCAGACAGACCATCAGCTTAGAAAAGCAAAATGAATTTACCTCAGCATGGTCCAAAAGAGTAATGACTTAATTAATATTCATTTTGAGGAGTGGCATCGTGCACCAAGGTGACCATGCAAATTACCGACCTGAAATGATATAGGACCAACCTGAACTGTCTACAGGAACCCGAAACAAATGCATGGTTTTTAAGACCAAGAACAAGGAGGTACAATTACTTTGAAGACGGTCAGTTTATGAAAAGGTGTATAAGAATGTGATGGGAATGACAAAAGAAATTACTTTCTTTCAAATGTATTATTAAAAGTGAGCTTTTACAGAGAGAGATAATGTGTTTTGAGAAATGACAGTCATCTGACTCAATGATTTTACCATTCGATAGTCTGCACTATTTCTAGCTATTTCTATACTGCACACTGTCTCCATTTAGCAGTGTTGCACTGTAAACCACAATAAATGACGTTCAGCACTTGAATGTGTTAACACCTTAACAATATTCATTTGTCATGCTGATAACATTACCTTATACTATGCTTTCTGACCTACTTCGTTTTTATTAGGTTCCCAAGTATCTTGGACAAAGAATCAGTAACTTCTGATCAGCTAAACTCTTTCACTAATAAATGATACATGTATTTTTTTATTTTTATTTTTAAATGATATAAATATATAAAAGGGGCCAGGCATGCTGTCAAATAGTCTGAACATGCAGGTTTATGGTCGTTTTAAATTCAAATGTTTAATATTATGTCATTACCAACTCTGAACATGTGAATGCATCACAAGACTCATCAGTACTGAGTTTGTGTGCATGAGGGTGAGTAGCTGGTGGCTGGGAGTGTATAAACCATTTCTGCTGTGTGGGTTTGAAGAAGATGGGCTTGCGGACGAGAGTGGATCGTCCATGTCACCACGGTGATTCTCGGGAGCCGAGTCCTCCAACAGGACATACAACATTAATGTTTTTCCTCAATGTTGTTCTTTTTTTCACCTAGATGTTTTTTTTTTACTCTGGCATGACGCAGTATCCTTCAACATGACAAGAATGTGTAAAATGTTCAAATTCAACCAAATTAATAAACAAACCACTGTGATCTTTTTAATACCATAATCCTAATACACACAGTATGCAATATCAAAAATATGTGTCCTTTCTAATGCCTGATGTTCAGGGCAATGCTCATTTTTGTGGTTTGTTTACTTCAGTCAGTAAAAACCTTTTTCCTCAAGGACTTTAATCTCAGTGTTGCAAAATGAAATAAATTGAATCTGATCCGGCTGCCCAAACTGTAAAGGTTTTGGTTACACTGCCGTATGCCCTTGCGAAACAATATTCACAACCAAGGATAACGGGAATGTTTCTAAATGTAGTCTGTTGGCCTTGAAAATGGATGGGCTGCATTCTCTTTTCCCAGTAAGAATGGCAGCTCCATCAATGTCAACTCATCCCTGAGTGGTTCAATAGGGCCAAGAGGGCACGAGCCATTGGTGTCAAGAAGTACATTCAGGGAGATTGTAGATCCCACAATGACAACTTTCAAGTCTGTAGTCCATGTACAGCCCCCAGGTGCAACCCCATTTATCCACTCTGACATGGTACCTCAGAGGGGGTGTACAGGTTCTTCTGAGGTTCACAAGAGTCCTCTAGTGTGACAGCAGTGACTGAGTGGCCATGCTGTGCGTAAGAACAAAGATATATATATCAGGCTTGCTTACTCAGGGTATTTAACTCTTTTAAAATATCCTGAAATGGCTTTGCCCAAAACAGACCCAACTATGCCCAAATGCATACCCCAACAAAAACACAGCAGTGCTTCTCTCCATTGGGGATTCCCAGGAAAGGACAACGTTCAGTTCTCAGGATTTTTCATCCTTTTGTTTAGCAGTAGGTCCAAGCAAGTGACGGTCTAGCTCTCAGTTCCCTACTGTGTACCCTGGATATGTACACTGGCTTTCCTTTAGATGTTTAAGAAGCTTGTCTGTCGGTACATGCAAATAAATTCTGACAACAAAGGCTTCCACAAGCCTCAGAAAGTTTCTCCAAAGAGGTTTTAAAAAAAAAATCTCTGAATCGCTATGCTACTCTCGCTACATGACATCTAACACCTGCGGCCTGTTATTTGTCTATGTAGCGGTGCACACTACCAGTGATCGCAGATGAGGCCCACACACCACACAATGTTTCACCTGAAGAGATCTGTGGCAAAGCACTCCTGATGACAAAGCTGTCGCACAGAAATGAGAAACAAGTGTTTATGTGCCGGACTGGAGCTTGAGAATCTTGCTGTAGCTGTTATTTGTTCACTAATTTTGCAGAAAAAAGAAGAGAACAAAAAATCTATTTTAATTATTTTAAAAATGAGAAGTTGTGCTCTTTCTATAGAATCTCTTTACTTTTTCCTGAGTGTATGCAGAACCTGAATGGCTATTGTCAGCACAGAGGTCTCAAAATGTGATCTGTGTAAAACTGTATAGTCTGCATTCTGCCTAAACCACCTACAACTCAAGCAAAGGCATATTAGTATATGACAAAGTCTTTTTTCCATTTTTGGACTAAAATTACTGCATAAATTTATGCTCTATCTATCAACTTTGTTTAGGTTTTGCAATTCACTTCCAGATCAGGAATTAGCAACATTAACACACACCACAGGTAGTAAATGGATTGGAGACAAATGCATTGTTAACCAAAATAAAAGAAACAACCAACTATTCTTATTGTGAGGGTTTTTTTTTTACCTTTTTGCAGCTCATAATGACGAGGCTAGTTGCTGTTCTAAGCTTTACACTTCTGCTAAACATAAAGGTAACATGTTACTGACACATTAAGTTATTATTGTCACAAATGATTAAACACTGGTAATGCATTTTCCAAGTCTGACCCACTGAACCATTTGTAGCAGTGCAGGCTGAGCTGCTCACTCAGTGTTGCGTTCGTGGCTCTCTTGAGAAACATTTATGCTGCTGGTGAATTTGTTTATCACCAAAATACATCAAGCCTGAGGTATCATTTTCAAGAGAAAACACACCACTGATTGCAACAATATGAAAAATGTCTCTACATCTCTGGTTCTGCCTAAGATAGACCCAACCATGGGGTAAAACAAGCAGCAATATTTATTCGTTAGATCAGCAGAATACAAAAACACATATTATCACTGTTCCAAAAACAAAGTGAAGTCCAACGAGCAAACAATTCCAAATCATCGAGCCAAAGAGCCAAGTCCAAGAGTAGAGTCCAAATAGTGAGAATCCAAAAAGGCAAACCGAATTAGGGAACAGAATAAAGAGACAAGACAGAAATCCAAGTCCAGAAAAGATAGACAGGGTAATACAAACAAGATAAATCGAATAAGAGATTCTTTATTTGTCACACACATAGTCATACAAGTACAACACACAGTGAAATGATTTCTCTGCATTTACCCCATTGACCAAGTGAAGCAGTGGGCTGCTGCCAATGAGGCGCCTGGGGAGCAGTGTGTGGGGATGGTATCTTGCTCAAGGGTACCTCAGCGGTGACACTAGCAGTTGGGATTCAAACCCCAATCCTCCGATTGCAGGGCCAACACCCTAAATACTAGTCCATCCAGCGAACGGCTGAGGCATTTATGCCTATTAATTAGAGCCATTTGGTGAATTAGATCCAGGCGTTAGGACTCATTGTGGGAAAGAGGCTGGTGTTATTCTTCTGACAGGACAGGGGAGGGATAACTTGGAGAAGAAGGCCACACCTAACCAAAGAAGCCTCTGTGTGTAGGATATGGACACAGTACTTGGAAATACACAGCAGAAAGAAATTCTGCCATCCACTTCCATTGTAAACACACTGCATGCCTCTGCTGCTACATATAATATTGTCCAAATCAGGAATTCGTAACAAGCCAGGTAGTTACAGAATTTATTGTGTGACACATTAAATTAAAACTAGTAAACATTCATGGTTTAGGTTTAGAAGCTATTCAGTCATGTGATTCCTCTGTAGCCTGTGACAACATTAAAGCAGTGCTGTTGAAGTAAGAATAACTTGTAGCACTTTACTGAAAGCAGGCAGCATTCATAAATGACACCTGCTTAAGCTTTTATAACGATTGCCTTAATACTTTGTAAACATTTATAAAGGCTTGTTCCACCAATAAGGCTCTGGGCTGAAACGACATCAACGAATAAAGTAGCCCTTATGACAGTTGAGGCTTGTTGTAATAAGGCTTTGTAAACCTTGATGTAGGTTTATGTCAATTGTCATAAAAGGTTTATGTAGGTGACATGTGGCTTAACAGTGCTATTCTCTTACCATTAAAACAGTTCACCTCTTCCATTCAACCTTATTCCCTTTTTGAAAACCTCTCCCTCATCATGGTCCGATCCAGAAAGTGCTAGAGTGAGTGCAAGATAGTGTTTCATACCTGAAAGGTTACACACCTGAATACAGATCAAGCACTTTTTGTGAGATTTGTGGAATTTGCTAGACGTGCAACAGCTTGGCTGCAACGGAAGGTTATGTAAGCTACATTCAAGCAAACAAGACTCACAGATAAACACAGATGAACATCTAAGAGATGTTTTTGTCTGCAGCATAGCTAGCTGTGTCATGTACATTTACGGTATTACAGTTCGGGGGTATAACAGATGACAGCCCCTGGCAAGAGAAAGCAAAACTAGGCAGCAATTTGAAACCTCTTTGGATCTCAGGGTCTCTTTGTGCACTCTTTGTGCACTGTTTTGTACTACAACCAGCACCTTCTGTTAATGGGCAGCCTTCTGTAACATTGCTTACACAAGATTTGTCAGTAATTAGGCTTATCTCCCGGAGAAACCAAAGTAGAAAAAAATACTGGCATGCTGTAGGGCAGTAGACTATACTAGATATTCAAAAATAGGTCAAATTAAAAATTAAGAGGCAACATTCTTGGCTTTTTTTGGGGTGTATCTCAATGAAAATTTAGAATGAATAACTTAACACGAATGGATGAAATGAAAAGGGCTTAAATATCAGTATTACTGTGTATTGCTCACCAAAGCATGTGCAGTAAGCATCTTGCATATTGTTTTCTACTTAATTTGCACTTAGAAGTGACCTTCTTTTACACATACACAAACATCCACCTACTCACACACCCACTTTGTGGGCTGCGACTAAATGCCACGTAAGAAAAACATAACCTTTATTTTTACTTAACCCACATGCAATTAAGCATCCATTCCTTATTATATGTAAAGATTTCCTGAATGGAGCAGGAATGAGATTTTAACTGGTCAGTCACCTCATATAATAATGAAAATGAAATATTTTAAAAATATCAAAAATGTTCAACAGAATAGCTCTTTAAAAAGAATAATTTAATACTACTATGTAGAATATGATTGTAACACTAATATGATAGTTTCTGCTCCTTTACCCCAGCGATTATAAGAGCATGAGGGCTAAGTTCAGTTCTGAATTTCACAATTGTACACAATACAAAGTCTGCAATATCTTTTGGAGAGCATTGATTTTTATGTATGAGGTTGTGGAATTGTCTGTACAAGACTGTTTGAATGTATTATTTCGGCACCAAGAATGGAGTGAATAGCCTCAGGTCTGGTTCTACATGTTCTTGGTGGTGATCATTCACAGAGGCTTCTGGTTCCCTCAGTTTGGCTCTATCATGAGATGTGTTGCTACATGGTTGATTATTGTTCCTGACTCCTAACAGATTAATATGAGATCCTAGGATTCTGCTTCTTTTGGAAGAATTTCACTGAGCATATTTCTGCGGGGTCATTTGTACTGCTACGAACCCGAGAATTTGCTGTGAGCTGATAGTCGCTCAGAGCTCCACAGGTATGCCGTCTGATCTGCGGCGTGTATGTTTCTCATGTTTTTCCCTTGTTAGTGCAAGTACAGCATTCCAAAACACTTGAAAAGCTAGTAAAGGTTTCAATCCCTGATATATTTATTTATTTGTTTGTTTGTTTATACTTTTTTCACAAAACTCCTCACCTTGTTCGACAAGTAGTATCATCACTAATATTACCATTATGCACCATTGTACGCCTTTGTAACTGTTACACCTCCTATATAGATGCACTACATAGTTTACAATTACAGACTGTAGACATATGTCATATGTTATCCCCCCAAACCCCAGTCATTAATGGTGAGGACCATCAGCGAACAGGTATTACTTGGGTGGTGGATTGTTCTCAGCACATCTGTTAGTGGTGCGTGTGTGTGTGTGTGTGTGTGTGTGTGTTAGACACATCTAATCTGTTGGTCCACCTTGTAGATTATTTATAATAGTTCATCATACTGTACAGTTTGTGATAGTCACCCTCTAGTCCTCAATCAGTGGTCAGTTTCTGGCCTCACTTCCACATGCATTGAATCTACGTGTGGTTCTTTACAAGCTCACTCATTATCCCTTCAAGGCTTATCATGAGGTACATAAAGACCCACCTGCCCCTCACTGGACCCTCTACAGTTTACAGAACATCCCAACTATTCATTTGGACAAAAAGGACACAAATGTGAGAATACTGGTTATAGGCTTCAGTCCACCATTCAACACCATTCTGATATTAAAGCTGAGCTCTTCACACCTGTAATGGTCTCTCTGTGGAGATCATCTTGAGCACCAAGATTCTTGGTGTTCACATTATGGAGAACCTCACGTGGATCCTCAGCAACAGCTCCATTGCAAAGAAAGCCCAGAAGAGTCTCTACATCCTGCAGAGACTGAGAGCTCACATCACCTTTCAATTATCACCACATTTTATATAGGGACCAATGAGATTATTCTGAGCTGTTGCAACAGTCTAGTACAGGAACTGCAGTGCCATAGAGCGCAGGAGCATACAGCCTGGTTTTAAAGATCATCAGGGTCTCTCTCCATTCTGTCATGAATATGTACGCATTTACGTTTATCTTTACAGCATTTAACCTATGCTCTTACCCAGAGCGACGTACATCAGTACTTAAGTACCCACATCTGCTCTTCACACCTGTAAAGCTAGACTTAAATCAACATCTGCTTTCACCAAGTTACTGCTAGCTAGGTTACACATATTAGCAAACACTGTCAGAAAGAAAAAAACAAGTCAGAGGTTAATACACAAGTAAAACAGTTAAGAGTGTAAATGTTTTTTTTTACATATAGAAAAAGATGTGTCAGAGAAAAGTGAGAGGACTGGTTAGTCGCCAAGGTGCTCCTTGAAGAGGTGGGTCTTCAGAAGATGCTTGGACTTTGCAAATCTGATTGCAAGAGGGAGTTCATTCCACCACTTACATTTACAGCATTTATCAGACGCTTTTATTCCAAGCGACTTCCATTCCCTAACTACAGTCTCCCTGGAGCAACTTGGGGTTAAGGGTCTTGCTCAGGGACCCAGTGGTGGTCTACTGAAGGTAGGATTTGAACTCATGACCTCTTGGTCCACAGGCAAGTATCCTCCCCACTAAGCCACCACCACTGGGGGGCCAAGGCTGAAAAGTGTCTTGATGCATGTCTTCCTGTTCTTTTGAGCAGTGGAGTTTCGAGACAAGTAGTGCTCGTCACGCCACTCACTTCATTCGCACCTCAGCCACCAGCATTATGAGTGATCCTACTTACCTATCCAACACTCTTTTCTCCTTTTTGCCATCTTTTCATTTGGTTCCATAGCATTCAGGCCTTCCCTACAAGAATGGGAAACATTCTCTTCACCCAAGCCATCAGACTCCTAAACCAGAACTAACTGCACTTCTCACATGCAAATACATCCCTGAAATGAAATGTTTCTCACTCCTAAACACATAGCCACACACACAGGCACACACACACACACACACACACACACACACTGAAACCCCATAAACAAGAACCACACCTGAACTGCTACTGACTGAACTAAACTGTACAAACAAGCGCTGCTCTTACAATACCATTCTGTTATTCACATACAGTTGGGGTTTTATATTGTTACTGGTCATTTTCGCACAATATTTTATTGTTATATTTTGCCACATTAGTCCCTGTACATTAAATGACCCTGCTGCTAGAATAAAGTATCCAACATAATAGTGCATTCACACTCAGTGCTGTTTCTGCTTATTGACTACTGCACTGTACGCAGTCCTGCACTGTTCTACTATACTGCTGTTTTTAAGGCTTTCTTTGTTTAAGACTTACTTTTTTTTGCACTCTGTCCTGTTCACACATGTGTAGTCTTGTGTTATCCCTTGTGTCACACCACAGAACTGGAGGAACATTGTTTCCTTTCACTGTGTACTGTGTATAGGGTTGAAATAACAGTAAACACTGAGGTGTTATCCTCTCTGTACAATACACACATTCTCACACACACACACACATTCTCACACACACACACATACACACACACTGTGGGAGTCCTGATCATTGAGGACAAACGATGCAGAGAAACAGATGGACAGTCTGTACTGTAAACTACAAAGTGCACCTATATGGTCAGTGAACCCAATGAAGCGCACAGTGAGTGCAGATACAGTGTAGGTGTACCTAATGAAGTGACTCATCAGTGTGTAACTAAGAGTAAAGAAGTGTTTTTCGACCAAATTTCTTTACATCCTAATGTGGCCCATCCATAGCTACCACCAGTGTTGGACAAGTTACTTCAAAACTGTAATGCATTATTTATTACTTGTTACTGTCATTTCAAAGTAATTTGTTACATTACAATATTACTGTATTTAAAAAGTAAGTAAAATGCATTACTTTTTATTTACTCTCACCAAAATAACTGGAAATATGGATTTGGCAATCTAAATGTAGCTCATGACGCTCAGTTAGTTCATTACACAGCCAGTGGAAGGTGATGTGGTATCTGACTAAGCTGGGCTTATGGTTAAAAACAGTGCTATCCAATGTTAGATTAGAATACAAGAAGTGAAACATTTTGCTCGAACGTTTCTCCTCTGCTGATCTCGCCGTGATTTTGGTGAATTTGTATAAAGAAAAAGAACATAATTTCATTCCGGGTTAAAAATGGATTGTAACATACATTAACTGACATTTGTACTGAGTAAAATATTACCATTTTTTTTCCCTGTAATGCCTTACATTACTGCGTTACAGCAAAAAGCAATGCATTACAGTAATTCGTTACTTTTGTAACGCGTTACTCCCAACACTGCCTCATGTTATGTTCAAATTTACTATCATCCTTTATGCTTGGGTCAGTTTGACCCTAATTAAAACCTACGGAAAAAAGGTTACAACTGAAATTTCTAACCAGATGTATGTGTCAGATTCTTTATGTTTCTTTTCTGACACTTTAAATAAAGTGCTTATATAAAACACACATGTAATGTCCCCACAGTAAGGGAAATGTCAAAGTTTTATTTTTTTAAAGACATTAAACAATTGGTTTCAGACTGACCCCAAACCTAAAAGATGATGCTTATATTTCTATTTATCTCATAGTAAATGTAGTATCTTACTTAAATCCAACAGTTTCTCTTGCACAGAAAAAGCACAGTCTTTTTTTTTAACTGTGAAACTGGTGGGAACGTAACACCTCTTGAGCTCTTACGAATGTGTACGCCGGGCTCACCTGAGGGCCTGGTCTCAGTACAATAATACTCATCTGACAACTACGCCCACTTTATACCTCGAAGGACGACACTGCTTTTCGCACAGGAAATTTCTGCCGCTCTGAACGTTGAACTCCATCTGGGTTAAAGGTACTGAGGTCGACTCCTGCAAGTGCAAAGCACATCATGACACACGCATACACACCCACATACACTCATATATGTTCAAGTAATTATAAGGCTGGGAAAGTAGTAATTGGGCATGTCTGACAGTTTAGTTCTTATTTCCATCTTTTTTGGACTCTAAGAGTTTAAGAGAAGGCCTTCATGCACAAACTTATTGACAGACTGGCCATCTACAGCTAATGGAAATGGTATAGTGAAGAGTCAAAAGAGGCAGATTTTGTTTGAAGAGTAGCTGAGCGCTTTTACACAGTTACAGGAACAACAATCTTCTCTTGAGCTTTAACAACAGTTGCCCTTCGATGGGGGAAGAAAACAGCCAAACCAGGACATTTTGGCACGGGGCTCCAGCAATTGCAGACCTGGGGCCCAATGTTGATCAGAGAACAAAGTTAGTTCAGCTTACATTGACAGGGTACATATATATATATATATATATACACTCCCAATGTTACATTCACATACTTCTGTAACGTCATTCAATTGTAAGTTGCTCTTGATAAAAAGCCAAAGCCATAAATAAAAAATGCACTTATTACACACCAGTGATGTGAATTAATCTTGTCTGCATATATAATGTGGTCAGAAAGATTATAATGCACAGTGTTATCCCTCAGTCTGTGCTGTGTAGAAATATGCTCAACTTCTTTAACATCCAGGCAGTCTTTGAAGACCTGGAAGTGGACTTATCTGAGAAGAAAAGTGGAACACTAAATTGGACTTCATATCAGACTCCAGATTTAGATGTATTTTGCGCAGTCTTATACTCTATGCATTTCTCTTAACACTTTAAGGTCTTAAGGGATTCATATGTTGCTCTACAGTTCAGTTCCATAATTAGATAAGTAGGATTAAAGCGAGAATAATAATTAAGTAAAGTGGCCCCTTATAGTCATGCGTGAACACAACACAGCACACGGTGTGAACTTTTTTCTCTGCATTTAACCCATTCACCAAGTGAAGCAGGGGGCTGCCACTAACAAGGGACGCCCGGGGAGCAGTGTGTGGGGATGGTAGCATTCTCAAGGGAACCTCAGGGATTCAAACACACAACCTTCTGATTGCAGGGGCAACGCCCAAACCAGCTGCCCCAAGAATAGCTTCCAAATGATGGAAGCTTATTCCCCACCAGTTAACACAGAGTTGTTGAGTAATCTTAAAGCAAGAACAGTAACTGGGTTACTTTCAAGTTGGTCATATTTTGTTTGTACATGCAGACAAATAAGCAGCTCTGTCCTGCGTACAAATTCAACCACACGATGGTGTTTCTTTAAAAATAAAGTTCATTTTTCAGTCGGTCAGAGTACAACAAATGTAGTTACAGACAATAAAATGAGCATTAACTAATGATAATATACTGTAGAGCTAGAAATAATATTGTACTTTGTCACCCTGTAAAAATTAGCCTTCAAAAGGTTAGTAATTAGGGATAATTAATTTTTAATTAATTAATAATTTTTTTACAGTGCATACTTCAGTAAATAAAAAAGACTAAAGCTGACAATGACAATCTTAATCAATTTACTGTTTACATTTTCAAATGAGGAGTCTGTTTTCATGCAGCTACATTTATCCACTTACCCTGAGTTACTAATTCTCTCGGTTTAATTTCATTCTGAACTGTTGGTTCAGCTCCTGGACTGCTTTGTTGCTGCCCACATTTTTTTCAGCATTTTGTAATTTAAAAAAATGGAATGGTATCTATCGATCTGGATGGATGCACACAGCAGTTTTATAGCAACTTATTATTTGAGGAGTATTTTTATCTGACTCTCTTGCACTGCTTGTGCTGTTTTCAAGGGTACTTTCCCTCCTCTTTGAATCTTTGCTTTGCAAACGTAACAAGCATTTTACTTTAGTATGGGTTTAGGCAACTGTATACACTGCTAGGTCGAACATCACTTGTTTATACAGGATGTGCTTTAAAGTCTGCAATTCGAAACCAACTTTACTGATGAGAAAAGAAAACAAATGAAACTCCAGAATGCACACTAACCTAACACTAACATTCACACCGACTATGAATATCGGCTGTGTACAGAAATGAGTATTTGACTTGCTCATATGAGTTTTAATAGGGCATGAGGAAGTTCTTTAGGAAACATATTCTGAAATTTCAGTGGTTTACTTCCTTCTTTCTCTCATTAACGGTCAAAACACAAACCAATACAGGAAACGTATAAATGAACTGACACAGAAAATACTAATTGCTTTCTGTACAACTTACAATTAAAACATTAAAACATATGCATGTGATCTATTTCCCTAAATGATAAGAAATCAGACCTTTCTCTCTTGGCAAAAATACTTACCATGCACAGTCAAGGGATCAAATGGATGCACTGTAAGTATTTCATTTTAACATGTACCCCCGATAAAGTCAGATGCCTATTTGTCTTTTTATCTCACATTCTGGTTGTCTTCATTGTTAAGGTTAGGTTCAAGAAACACCAACCTTTGCTAAAAATCAGAATAGACGAAAGGCTTCGGGAAAAGACAACATCCTTGCAAAAAATACATTAATAGTGTACCGATTCTATTTTTCTTTTATTTACTTTGTGCAAACACACTTAAAATATTTTCTGTATTTTTTTTATCTTAAAGTATAATTTCTGTTTGAAATACACTTGAACATTTAAAAAATATCAGCTCAAGTGTATTTAAAAAGTACATTTTAAAGCAATTTCTATTAAGTAATATTTATGTTTACTGTACAAAAAAAACCCTGTAATAAATCAGTACTAAAGCTCTCTTAAACATCCTTTGCTGGGCATGCGCTAACCTTCACCCTCCCAGCTTGGAAGTGATACAGGAAACCTAGCTAGCAAGTGGGAATTCACTGTGATTACATTTCAGTTTTTAAATGATATATATTAAGCATGCATGCTGTGGTGGGCTGGCGCCCCACCCAGGGTGAGTCCCTGCCTCGTGCCTGTAAACCCCGGGAAAGACTCAGGGTACCTGTGACCCTAGTAAAGATTAAGAACAGAAAATGAATAAATGAATGTACTATACATGCAATGTAACACGAAGTATATTATGCAGTAAACATAAAGATTACGTTTAGACAAAATGTGGATCAGTCTCTCCAGTTTTTCTTTTTCCTTCCGCTCCCCTATTCTGTTTTAAAGAGTCTTGTTTCCTTCCTTAGCTCAGCTCACCTGCCTCTCAAAGGGAGGAGCCTTGTGTTCAGTCCTGCAGGTCTGTGAGGGGGCTCAACCTCGAAAGAATTATCTTTAAAAAAAAAGAAAGGAAAAAACATCTTCAAAAAGTTGAAGAATCCATGAACTTATAATGGAAGAATCAGAATCAGAATCAAAATCAGAAAACATCACTGATCCTATAGGAAACCGCTCAGAGACACAGAGACGAAAACAAAACAAAACAAAAAATAAGTGTAAATGGTCAAATAAAAACTCCAGAAATACTCCGAAAATATGTGAAATACACTTTGCTATATACACAAAATACAGGCTATTAAGTATTTGAGTACTAGAAACACAAATAATAGTAGTTTGGAGTTGTTCCCTATACCAACTGTGCCATAATAGAGATCAGTAGTAAATAAGTAGTGATATTAGCTACACATAATAATGCACATAATAATAATAATGGTTTAGCACCCAGTAAGGAAACATGATATTGCACATGGTAGACTGCACGTAATATAAAATAATACAGACAATGATTTCAACCCAATAATAAATTGCACAACTGAGTTGCAGGATTTTCAGTGATGTTCGGTGGAGCACTTTATGCTGCCACCACACTGTGGAGTGGGTGATAAGCATCGCCTACGATGGACTGAAATCTAGACAAGGGTGTCCTTTCAGCCACAGTTTCCATGCCATCAAGTTCCTCACCCACGACTGAGCCTGCTTTCCTGATCATTTAAAGTCTCTTGGTGTCTGTTGCGGCCCCATGGTGGCACAGTGGGTAGAGCTGGAGCCCTCACACCTCCAGGGTTGAGAGTTCGAATTAGTGTTTAAGCCACCTAGGATGAGTCCCTGCCTTGTGCCCTTTGGCCCCATACAAAATATGTTATCGACAATATATTTTCACCAGGTTAAATGTATGGACTAATATATTGACCAAAATATATTGACCAAACACCAATATATTTTTAATATATTTTAAATATACAAAAAATTGCCGCTTTGGTATATTGTATTGGTATATTGTATTTGGTATATTGTATATTTCTAAAAATACATTCATATATTAATATATTAAATACATTTTTCATTTTCAGTATATGCAAACGTTATATATTTGGGAATATATAGGCAATATATTGGCCTGTAGTGTAATTATAGAGTAATATGTGTAATTATATTTAAATATATAATTTATAATATGCTGACGAATCAATGTATTTACAATCATATATCTCATATTTATTTGAGGAATATATGGTATGTGAATATATTGCTTAAAATATATTGCTTAAAAAAATACATTTTTTACTTAGACAACATAAATTCCAATATACTGCAATATATTTCATTTCCGTAGGGGGCTCCGGGGTCCCCGCAATAGTAAAGATTAAATGGTTGCCGAAAATGAATAAGTGAATGGTGTCTGTGTAGGCAGACGTTCATGCTTAGTATCTTTTATTTAAAGTCAAACCAAAACAAAAAGGCACAAGAGCCAAACTTCAAATACCAAAGGGATAAGGAGAACTCAAGAATCATCCAGTTGGACGGTTGACCAGCAACAGAAATACCCAAAACAAAATCCCAAATCTCAAAAACACTTACAAAACACAGCTGTAACTGATACCATAATCACCCTTCATAATAAAAGTTCACCAAAACAAACCCTAAAATATGAAACTTAAACAAGGGTGGCCTCTAACAGCCACCCACCATCACAGACCCCAGACCTGACACATTGAAACTCTAGAAGATCACACTTTCTCGTAGAATATAACTCTGCATGATGGAAATAAGGATTTAAAGTAGAGCACAGTTTGAAAGATCAGTTCTAATTCTCTGTGCTAATTGTAGTAATTCCAGCAAGCTATTATTTTATAAAATGCAATTTTCCTGATATATCTAAAGGTAAAGTGCAGTTGCACATGCATAGCTGTCATGCAATAACACAATAGAAGTAGTATTACTACATAGCACAAAACCACATCAACCATCAGTCATGTAATTATAGGAGTTATCGGAATGTTTGTCCCCAACAAAAATGGCCTTAACCAATCTTTATAACTTAAAAGTTGGAGGATATATGTAATTGTGTTGTCCTGGCAACACTAAAATGCAGAATTCTGTTTATACAGCTTAGTTTCTATATATATTGAACATGTGGGTTGGGGGCTGGGGGTGCTAAACGTATTGCTAAAAGGCCAGGGTAAAATGAAATTAACACTTAGGCACACTTCCTTTGTGGTCTACAGCAGACCATGGCTTGGAGCTTTAGATGAACCTATACTGAGTGGAGTGTCAACATTGTGCAAAGCTTAAAAATATATTGGTATTTATTCATAGAGACTAGTAAAATCATAGGAGTTTATAGACTTGATGCAATAACGCTCTTGAGTATGTGCAGTGTGTTTAAAAGGAGTATCGCAACTTTCATCATAATAAACTAAATATAAACTCTTGCTTTTTTAAAAAAAAAACACACACAAAGGGAAACTGTGCTCCCTCAAAATGAACTGAAAATAAAGTGAAATACATTTAAAAACAAAATAAAAAAAAAACTAATAAAACCACTGAAAAATACGACTATAAAGATGCTGCTTGAGATATTTTTAAAAAGATCATGCGTAAGATGAAAGAGATGACATCCGATCTGGATGCGATCTAAGCAAGGAGCCTGAATTTTGGGTTCGAATCTCAGGACTTGTAGTCGCACCACTTAGGTATCTTGAAGGTATCATCCCTACATACTCCTCCCTGGACCCCCCCCCCACCTCCCCACCACCTCACCCTCCCTAGTTGGTGGCGGTTAGCTGCTTCACTTGGTTAATGGATTAAATGCTGAGAACAAATTTCACAATGTTCGCACTGTGTGCTGTGGTGTGGTGTGTTCACGTGTGACTGTAAGGGAACACTTCACTTTACTTTACCTCACACTTAGATGGCACAAAGTGACCTTTGAGCCATGCCACGGAAGAGCCAGTTTTGTTTCCTTAGGAACCAAGTTTGTAACTGTGGAGAACCTTTAAAATGTATAAAGAGCACAATGTAAAGATTCTTTAATAATTCTTCCAAAGACATTATGTACATAATGGAGTTTTCAACAGGTCCTTTCAGCCCTTTGAGCAGCTGAGGGTGTTAAACTATTATGGCCCTAAAAAAGGAGGCAGTGTTGATTATGGTTGACTTTGGTGCACAACTTGGTATTCTTGTGGTCACAGGTTTTGTAAAGGAAAACCAAAACATCATGAATCGATAAATATCATCACGGTAACATCTGATGAAAATAACGTTGTTTTTCAGTGTCAGGGCGACACTGAACCTGTCAAATCAGTTTTGTGTGAATTTCATTCCTTTATAGTAACTCATGTTTTATACATCCATAGCAAACTCCGGGAATGCAAAATGCTATGTGTGTATGTTTATATTAATAGCATTTATATAAATACTTTTTGGTTTTTCCTCTGAAGTCTATGCAGAGAATTGTTCCTGTGTCACATTAAGTCCTTGGTTTCTGTGTTTGTGACAATATACAACTGCCATGTTTTTTTGTTTCTTTTCCTGCGTAATTTGTAAGATTTGCGCTTGTTGCCTGCATCTTTCTTCAGAGAAAAATCAGGAAACCACAGCAACAGTCAAAAAACACCTCAAAGCTGACGTGTAATGCCATGGCACCATGTTTAAATGTGCAGCCAAACTGCCATGAGTGACAACTAATGTTGTTAGAATCATTGGTACTCTTGTTATCTCATGTGTGGTGAATCAGAAGTGCCAAATCATTTCTGCTAGTGTAGGGCTGTCAAATCATAGGTGTTGATTGTGCTGGCAATGCTAGATATATTCTATGTATCTTTTTCTGGATCCTAGGTAAAGAATGCCACTTATATTACTTTTACACCAAAATATAAGTTAGAATGTTTCTAAACCTTCTGAGATTATGCCTTTAGTATAGAACTCTACTGTTTCTTTTACCATATTTTCAATGATAGCAGTGCAAGGGCATATATAGACACACAGCAGTTTTAGTGAATTATGTTTTCATAATTAACTAAAGGTAGAGAAACGAAAGGTAGAGAAACAGGTAGAGAAACTTTTAAAAGATGAAACTTTAAATAGACGGTGAAATTTATCAGGTCAACAAAAACGAAAATCTTCTGCAGCAGTTTGTGGTTTTGCGAACATGTGACTGAATTGGTTTTCTTTCCTTTGCCAGTCAGATGTGCACAGATGGCAAGCAGCTCTCAGACAGTACTCTTTCATGCCACAATGGACAACACAACTCAGCCGCTTGACTACGACTATGCCTTCACTTTCACGGAAAGTCCAGCCCACCCAACGGAACAACTGCTCTACATGTCCCACGTCTACGTCCCCATGCTGTACTTCATCATGTTTTTTGCTGGATTTTCTGGGAACCTGTTTGTTCTCATTGTCATCGGCAACAGGCACAAGCGGAGCAGGCGTTTGGTAGACACTTTCGTGCTGAATCTGGCTTTGGCAGATCTTGTGTTTGTCTTCACTTTGCCCTTATGGGCTGTCTCGGCTGGACAACATAACCAATGGCCCTTCGGGAACTCCATATGTAAGGTCAGCAGCTACATCATCGCTGTCAATCGCTTCTCCAACATCTTCTTCCTCACGTGCATGAGCGTGGACCGCTACCTGGCTGTGGTGCGTCTCATGGACTCCCACTTTCTGCGAAGCAGCAAGTGTGTACACTTGACTTGCAGTGTTGTCTGGGCAATATCTCTGCTTTTGGGCGCTCCGACGCTGGTCTACCGAAGCCTGAGCAGTGATAAGAATTACTGCATAGATGATCTACAGTCCGTCTTCTTCAGAGCCATGACCCTGCTCACGGTCTTCCTCTCCTTCATGCTGCCTGTGCTGATAATTGTCCTGTGTTATGGATCTATCCTGGTTAAACTGCGGCGCCACTCCATGGCTGCTGGCAACTCTCGTGCTGAAGCGCGACGTCGCCACTCGCTCAAAATAGTTTTCACCATCATCATTGCCTTTCTGGTGTCCTGGCTGCCATACAATGTTTTCAGAACCATCCAGGTGATCTCCGAGATGAGTGACGCCGAGTTAGATACAGACACAGAGAAGTATTTGGCGCAGGGGCTTATTATTTCCTCCTGCCTGGCCTTTGTTAACAGCTGCGTGAATCCAGCTATTTACCTCTTCCTGGACAAGCATTTCAGGCGAAGTGCAGCCGCACTGTGCTTAAACTGCCTGGGCCACGGAGACGGGCAGCAGAGCTACATCTCTTCCAACTCAAACGGCACCTCAGAGAGCTTTGGAAGCACAACTAGCCGTGGCCGCCTCTTCTCTTTAACCCAGAAAGACTGAACTGAACTTTCAGCCACATCTGTCCATGCATTACTGCTCTAAATGCACTTAGCTTTATTATTATTATTATTGTAGTAACTGACAAAATGAACTCATTTTATTTCTGTATCATGCATTTGCAATTATGGTATACATTATATAAAAAACAATACAATAAATACAATAAATGTTAAGCATTTATTGTATTGTTTTTTATATACACATATATACACACGTATATATAAATATGTATATACAATGCAGATATTCAGAACCTTTAAATGTGTTTTTGTGACTGCTGTCTATGTCTATGTCTGTTTAAGGGAAACCTTAAATTGTCCAAAGATCTTTGCCATTAGCTCTACAGGGAAATCAGCGCTGGTAAAAGAAAATCTGTACATAAATGTTTGGTTTTGTCATTTTAATGTTCAATACTTTTAATGTATACAATTAAGAATATATAGAAGGATAAACATTGTAATATGTACTCTTAAATGCTTTTAAAAACTTGCAAAACCTGAACAGTGCACATAATTTACAGTTTTAAATTAATGATATGATGAACGTTTATTCAAAGTGACTCTTTTTTATATCTTTCCTCTATCATTTGTACTTTTTATTGAAGTAACATTTTTTTTCTCTTTTTACTACATTTACTACGTTTTCACTGAGCAACAGTATGTATTCTGACTATGTACTCTGTATATACATACATATTTATATATATTATAAACAATTAAATGGAATTATTACAACATTCTTTTACATTCTTTTTCAACATATTTTCAGCGACCAGATCATTTAAACTTTCGGCATTTCTAGACAAACTAAAATGCTTTCCTACCTCCTTCGGGTTACAGAGCCTTTTGTTGCTTCAGCCGAGTCTGAATTGAATTGTCAGACGGAATGGCCTTGACAGTTCCTTCTGGATTTTGCGCACAACTGATCAACTGAGACATTTTCCAATATTACCCAACATCTTTGTCTGTTCAGAAAATAAATTTTCTCATGAGAACCTAAGTGGGTAGATGTGAAACACGAGAGTTCAATCGTTCACACTCAGCCACACGGCTTTTCTGTTCCCCCTAGAAATGACTCACATGGCGGGTTTTGTCAGACGGATAGTTAATGTAGGTGCCAGCATGAACTTTTGGCCTGGGTCTTGAGTCAAACTGGCAGAAAAACAGCCCTCATTTCAATCACTGTCCTCCAGACAAAAAGATCAAACAGAGGTATGCATTAACTTTCAGGTCTGCGATTGTCAATGAAACCATTAGACTATAAAACGTTAGCTTTGTTAGTTTTTTGTTTTTGGGACAGACAATGTTAGAATTCCATTCCAATGGTTTGCTCTGGTTTTATAGTGTTAGATTATTAATGAAAAAAGAAGATAATGTAACAGAGCATGAAAAAAAAAATTAATTAAATTAAAGTAACTTTTTAATATAAAATGAACCAGCCATTTGAATGACAGAGAAATAATATGGCATGTTTAATTTTAACAAAATAACATGGCAGTTTTAATTAACTGGCAACTGCTGGTTATATAATGAAGACAAAAACATGAGCAGAAAAGTTGTAAATGTAAAAGTTGAAAACTAATCACAAATAAAGGGACAGTAAATACAGTAGATTATAGTTTTTAGTTTAGCGAAGTTTAGCCTAGTTTTAATGATCATCAATGAAAGATCTGAGTCAAAATTTATGCTGATTACATGAGTTCAATGGTTCATGTCGTTGGCACTGGAGTTTTGAAATGAATTTGTTTGAGTTGGTGGGGAAAACCATGTGGGTTGTCGCATTTTGAAGTTCACTGAACAGGTCACTAAAACTGGCACATCCAGACATGCTAAAATATCAGTATTTGCTGAACCCCACTGATCACCACTGTGTGAGGTGGTGTGTGCGCGTATGACAGAATGGTGACTTACACATCAACAATGTCCAACCTTGTCTACCTAAAAGATGATTGTTGCAAGCGCTTTGCAGGAAATGAAAATAAGGCTGCGACTGCTGTATTAATTCAAAACAAGTCTAATTCAAAACAAGTCTAATTCAAAACAAAGAAGCAAGTGATAAAAGGACTAAGGTCTTATACAAACAGTTCTTCAGTAAGTGTGTGGGCAGTATTTAAACATTAAGACAAATGAAGGATTGTATCTTTAACAAAGAGAAAAAAGAAAGTTGGGAGGTGGTACCTGACTGAATATCCGCAGACGTTTGAGAATACACGTTAATACTTTTGTAAATAAGGATTCCTAGAAGGTTTGTGGATTGGATGTACAGTTTTACAGAAAAGCTTTAGTTGGTTATGAATTCTTACATTATATGGAGCTTTCTTCAAACTTAAAACGTTCTTCAAATTTGTGAAAAAAAGTGGTGATAAACTGATAAAGAGCTAAAAGTGGTTCTTAAATGAATAAAAAGTTCCGAAAAGAAATTCAGAGCAGTGAGTTGATATGAAAATGCCACTCAGATTTGTTTTTCAAAAACTTTCCCGGTCACCCCTGCCTTCAGTTACCCTTTAGTGGTTGTGAAACACCTTTCATACACATTCACATGTCTTCACCTTTTTTTTTTTCTGGTTTTCACAAGTGAAATGAAATCAGTTTTCTGATTCTGATTCTGAATCTTCTTCTTCTTCTTCTTCTGCTATTTATTTTCAGATTTTTCTGATGATCTACAACACTTGTAAAAAGCGTATTTTACTCGAGATTTATAGACATGAGCAATACAGTGAGAGAAGAAGTGGGAGCTTAAAAAGTTTTCGCTGCGAAACAGTCTGACAGACCAAAGGGGAAGCTAAACGTGAAGCTTGAGAACACACTATAACCTAGTTATGCCCCCCGGAAGTTGAGAAACTTGCTTAGACACTAGAAGGCACAGAGAGAAAACGGATCACATGACGCTCAAGTTTTGACGGGTGAACCTGCGGGTTTCTCATATATATGGTGAGAAAATAATATAACCTGTTTAAGTCACATGTGTGGAGTTGAACTGGTCAATGTGGTTGATAAGGTTTTAACCAGACGGTCTTTATATTTTATGCTGTTCTTATTTCTGTGTGTCTCTGTGTCTGTGCAGTCAGAACATAAGCAATTTCATCAAGGATCAATACAATTTTCTGATTCTGATTCCGGTCCATTTTACATATGCTCAAAACTGAATGACTTCTGTGAGGGTAAATTAAATGAACACGTTTGCATGCATGCTGAGTAGCACACATCATGACTGATAAAAAATGTAAAAAAAAAACTTTACCTACAAATAAAGGGGTAAGAAAAGATCAATGACCCCAAACTGTTTTTCAAACTGATGCAAACTTTGTAAAATTCTAGACCACAAATCCTCTATGCAGCCAGTTATGAACTGTTTCGAGTTTCAGGAGTCATGAAGTTATGCTCAGAAATATCCACCATATAAGTGTACACCATAAAAGACAAGTCACAAACTGTGACTATTAGAGTTAGGTGTGGGTCGAAAATATTAAATATTAAACTGGCAGAAAAACAGCCCTCATTCCAATCACTATCCTCAAGACAAAAGACACATGGATCAAACAGAGGTATGCATTAACTTTCAGGTCTGCGATTGTTAATTAAACCATTAGACCTAAAACGTGTTTTGTTTTTGGGACAGACAACGTTAGAATTCCTATTCCTATTGTTGGCCTGTTTTTATACTGTAAAACTAAATGAAAGCAACTTTCTAATATGAAACAAACCAGCGTACTTTGTACTTTGAAAAAGACAAGTCAGAAAACTGTCACTATTAGAGTTCATAAATATTAAACACAGTCACAAAACAAGGAAAAAACACACCTCCAAAATGCGTTCTGTTACTAGAAATCTAGAAATCTATCCTAGTACTAAGCTAACTAAACACTCACTGCAAAGGTTACGTTTCAGTGTGGGCTAATAATCATATCAAGTCCACTTGTCAATGATACCCTATAACTAAGACTAGATAAAAGCAGATTATATGTTTGTTTTATTTATTTATTTATTTATTTATTGTTTTTTTTGTAGTTCACATGCTGCTTATTGATCCTACATTGGTGACCTGCAGAATAAACCATCAATTTGTAATACTGTTCTTGAAATCCTCAGAAAGAACACAGTACAACTTGATTCATTACTAATGAATTATCCTCTGTTTTGCCTTTAAGATAAGATAAGATAAATTTTTATTAGTCCCACAAGTGGGAAATTTACATTGCTACGGCGGAGAGAGGACAGTACAAGAGTGTTAAGAGCGGCAAAACAATAGAATAAAAGCTGTACAACACAACTACATAAACTTTAAAGTACACTTTACAACTAATACAAAAATATAAATTTGTATGTGTATACATATACATGTACATTCCTATATATATGAACACAGTGGAAATATACATATCTAAATATGAACACTGGATATATATATACAGGTACACATTGGAGTGTCCTCAGTTGTTTGGTAGCAGCAGTCATTGACTAAAAATTGTGCATGTTGCACCAGAAAAAAAAATCACGAAAATTGCGTATGTTAAAATAAAGAAGAAGCTTAACAATGAGAGGAGCTGCCGTAACAGGCTGTCACTTTGCTGGGGGCGCCGAAAGAGTATATACTATTCTAGTTCAATATTAACATCTCGGTAGGAACACAGTACCACCTGATTGGTTTGTAATGAGTTGCCAAGTGTGTCATTTTATACATCAAGTGTTTTTTTTTGACTGATGTTGTCTCAAAGCAGCTTTACAGAATCCAGAGTCAAAGGAGACACAGGCGAAGAAAAAAACCCTAAAGCTTGAGGAAGAAATCTCAAGACTCAAAAGGGGAATGTATCCTCCCCTGGTTGAGACCAGATAGCGAGAGATAATGAAAGAATAAGACTATAGTATGACTAACATGTAAGAGGCAAAAGTGTACAGACATTAACTGATGACCAGCAGGCTCTCTAGCAAAAGTCTATAATTAGTAGCAGCAGCTATGAGTAGTAGTTTTGGTTAGAGGGTGGTCAGGAGGGCAGGAGCCTCTAGCTAGCAGTAGTAGAAGCACAGTTTCTGTTGGGTTATGAGTGAGCAGTCGAAGCTTTGGACAGGGGTGGGAGTACATGCAGGTCCACTGTTGCTGAACTGGTCTAATCAGCCTAAAACCCTGATTACGGTTGATCAAGCTGATCTGTATCCCACACATTAACCAGAATATTATTCCAAAGCTGGAGGGCTTTGCACAAAAATTATATTCCTGTGTTGTAGTTTGTAACATATGGGAACTAGCAGATGATATGGGAACTACGGCAAGGCCGTTCGGGGCTTTCTGTGTCAATAGTAGATGAACGAAAGCCAATGTAGTTTTAATAGTATCAGACTGTTAAACGAGGGCTAGCTGCTGCATTCTCAACTAGTTGAAGTTTGTTTAGATCCTTATAGGAGCATCCTGACAGCAAGGCATTACAGTAATCCAATCTCGAGAAAATAAAGGCGTAAACTAATTTTCCTGCTTCATGCGTTTCTTAGCTTAGCAATATTTCAAAAACAAGATGTTCTAGTAATATTATTTTATGTGCGTAAAGTACATCCGAATCAATAGTGATGTCAACAATTTTCTAAGTGTATACATGAGCAGGCTCCTGGTCAATATTTCTGGTGAAACAAACCACCCTTCATCCCCGGTGTCCACGGTGTGATTTTCTTGCCCTAAGTACCTACTTCATCTCCATGTTCTGCTGTTGCTGCCTCACATTCTGATGTATCTTCTCTC
>JBBPCY010071535.1:0-11825 GCA_037974405.1 Brachyalestes nurse | reverse complement strand
CCATGAAAGGCCGCGATACTCTTTCATGACATCCAGGAGGTTGTTTTCAGCTGCTCCCACTCCATTGGCCGCCTGTTTGTAACATACAAAGTGACATCAAACTCTTTATCTAAAATTCCAGTGAGGGTGTATACAGTCATGGATAGCACTTGTTGCAAAACCTTGGGAATGCTTGGTCCCAGACATGGTTCAGTGGGGCTGCTGAGTTCCATGCCTGGGTAAGGTTAGCGACAACATTGGATACGTTTTGTGTCCAAGCATGGAACTCAAGCACGGACTGTGCCATTAAAAATTCATGAAATAAAAATGGAAAAAAGAAACCCTACAGAAAAGGCATTGGCTGGAATCACAGTATATACAGTAACATACTCAGAGGTATTTGGTAAAGCAAATTTTCATAACTGTGGACCAGTCATGGAGCAGCTGGTGGCCTAGTGGTTAGGGCATTCTCCCTGAAATCAAGAAGTTGTGGGTTTGATTCCCAAGACTGCTAAGCACCTCTGGGGTTCCCTGAATAAGGTACTGCTCCCTACACACTGCTCCCCGGGCACTGTGTTCCTGGCTGCCCGCTGCTTCACTTGGCGAATAGATTAAATGCAGTGGAAGGATTTTGTGCTGTTCACAGTATGTGCTGTGGTGTGTTCACGTATGACAGAACTTTCACCAAAGAACCACTGAACAATATGACACTGCGAAAAAATGTGGGTTCGGACTACGAAGGTTGCACTGTTAATCCGGCAGTTCACGGAAAGGATAACACATGATATATGAGTGTGTTGTCTATAGTCTCACCGTAAGAGAGTCTCCTATCGCTCCCACCACTTTGATATCTGCAGGTCTCAGGGCGTGGACTATACAGGAAATACGTAGGAAAAGGAACGAGAGATTACACATCCCATAATGAGCGGAGCTCAGTCTTTAGTATGTGTAGTGTGTGTGTACGTGTTGTGTGTGTTTACCTGAGGTAGGAACAGAAGGAGAAGGACTCTTGTTGCTGCATGACAGACTAGTGCCCATCATCTGAGACAATACAAGCAGAAATAAGATACACATGCATGGGAAAGCGCATGTCCATGAAAAAATGTGCCACAAAACACTTTTTGTAAAAATACGACAAATGTCATTTTAGTTTGATTACAGGTAAATATATATATTTATTGATGTCATGACAGCTTATGTCACATGCTAATTCCATTAATCAAATATAGTATATGTTATGACAAAAACTGGTAATGGTAACATTACACTGTTTTTTTACTGAGCATAATATGTTAGGACATCTATGACATGTTTATGGTGTGGTTATGTCAATGTTGTATCAAGAGTCACGTTTTTTGATTGAGTAGGTTTTGGTAACTCCAGTGCCACATATACAATTCTGTTTCTTAGTTAATTAAACTTAATGACATCTTTTAGACACTATTTGGAAAAAAAAGGAAACAAAATTCAGCATTCACTTTTTAATGTCACTTTTTTAATGTTTAACCAACATGCTCCATTCAGCAAAGAGCAATTGTGCATTAAAATGTGTGCAAAGAAATTAATTGATTAATTTTCTGTTTTTAATAAGCTATATTTCACTTTATTAGCAGGACAGGAACTCACGGGAGTGGGCAGGTGTTCCTCGCTGTGTGATGATGCATGACTCTCTTCATGGCTGGGTGAGTTGCGGTGTGTTAACAGGTAAGGCATCTCCTGGAAAAGTCAACAGATTGTACACGTGTGTGAAAGAGTGAAAGAGAGAGAGAGCATGAGATCGATCGAGAGAAAGAGAGAGACTAAGGCTCTACATTAACATCCATCTCGAGTGATCTGATCATAAGCAGACGCAGTTTAACCCGTCACGTCTACGTGTGCCCACTTGTGATCAGATTTTATGACTGGCCTGAACCCCCTGAACCCTGATTCAGGCCTGATAATAAGTTATTATAAATAATATTTGTCACAAAACACTGTTATGACGCTGATGTGAGAAGTCAGATGCTATTGTGTAGAGACAAATATTGTAGACTCTAATCAGGTGTTCCTTCTCTGCTTTAGTACTGAGAATGTTATGTAACCAGGATCCCTGACCTTTTGTTTTAGTGACAGGATAAGAGTGGTCCTCTAAGACACTTCGGACCGCTTTCACACTTGTCCAACTATAAAAGTATGTCAGCGCCGGGTAAGAACAGGGACAAAGACATGTAAACTGGGCTAAATAATTTAGGCATGATTTTGCAGCACGTCTCCCATTTACTTAAAGACAAATGTATATTGTTCCCCTTGCAATGAACTTGACTTTCTCTTGACTGCCTCACACAAAAATCATAAAGAAGGACCTATATAAATCCTGTTTTATTACTTACGTAAAGAAGTGAATGGTCCCACTGGGGAAGACATACAAAATTCCAAAAACCGATTTAACACAGTCCAAGACAGGTCATGTCTCTCACTCACCTGAGATGGGCAAGGAATACTGACTACACCCTTCTTCTCCATTGGTTGCACCTGGGAAGAAAACCCTATTCATTACTCAAAGTGATTTCTTATCTTTTATATTGCAATAAATGTTGATCTCGATCAAGATTACTTTATCTAAATATGTGGCCTCAAGTTGGAAAAACATCATGTTTACTCCAAGAACACATCATTAGATTTGCTATCTTATCAGGCATCTAATCTGTTAATCTGCCTAATCAGGCAGGAAAGTCTTTATCACTGTTTTATAAGTGAACCGCAAGTCCCTTGTTTTGTCAGATGACTGAGGCACGGCAATCTGTACCCATGACTACAGTCCACCGCCTATTTGTCTACTTTTGCTGATCAGCAGAACAGATATGCGTACTGCATTCTCGCGCTCTGCTCCATTTCTCATTAACCGAGTGACATTAACTCACCAGCTTCGTCCACAGCTGAACAAGTGTCTCTGATGGACGCGTTAAGCCGGCCCCGTCATCTTCTTCACCCTGCAGGACACAATGATCATATTTCAGTTCGATCCTATTTACTGATCTCAGTAACAGCGCAGAGCTCTAAATATAACTTTTACTGAATAAACCTTTGCAGAGAACAGGTATCCAAGTCACTGCACCTTTGAAAGTGTTAAGTCATAAGATCCCCATAAAATTTATGCCCAGTCAGTGAGTAAATGTTTACAGGGCAATTTGTTTACAGCATAGTAACACTAAGCGCTAAGAGTTCCTAGGTACTCTCAGGAAATCCAGTTTACATGTCAGAATTCTCAGCTATTGTTTTGTATTTACTAATACAAAAACAGTCTTGTATTTACTAACTTTAATGCATTATGCGTGTATCTTAGAAGAATCGTCTAAGAGCCATGAAATTGTTAATTTATTTACCATGATTAATTTTAATTGGCAGTATATATTATGATCCTGAAGTGAATTCTAAAAAAAAAAACCTATAAACACAAGTATATATGAGAAAATATAACCTTTTCCCAGTAAAAATTCGGATGCAGTTTTTAGTTTTAAATAAGTTTTTGCTGACTTTTTGGGTCTGAACTTGACAGTATGACCTAATAAATTGTGTTCTATAAGCCACTTATTAACTTGATGTCACTCACATTGTCTGAGGAGTCTGAGTATGTTGGACTGGACTGAAGCACAACACTGAAATCTTCTCGATCACTCCACCAGCCACGTCTCTGCAGGAGAGCAGCTAGAGACTCCTACACACACAGACAGACACACACATACACACAGATTTGATGCCCTGTCTGGAATGCCAGTGCACACTTTATTCTGCAGGCAAACACATAAACTACATAAACATTGTCTGTAATGTACCTGTAAGACGGCCATAGGAGTGGCTCTCTCGAGTCTGTGCCAATTCTGTGTCCTTCCACTGATCTCCGCTTCATTCTGACACTTGCAGGCTCTAAAAGCATAGACACACATTTAAGGAAACAGACTGTACCAACATTTCATTTCACAACCATTTAACAAGAGACAAAGACTCACTGTGATTCAATCTCCGCGTCCGCTCGTCCACCCCAAACCACAACATGAACCAGTGTATGATCCAACTGCAACAAGAAAAAGGATTATAAAAATTCTCATCAACTTAAGCTTTACCTGTATTTATTTTTTTCTGATGTCCATATGTGGTGTTTGTGTGGCTTTAATATATGACCCTACAATTAACCACATTCAAAAAGTATTTCCGACTAGAATGAATATGTCATGTGTTGTGGATGACACAAAGAAGTGAACTTGTTGGTTACATTAGATGGATTGGTGAGTAAAGGGTACATTTTGGAACTTGATATGGGGCTTAAAGACCACTTGCTCAATAACTTAATCTATATGTGTTATATTCTTTACCGTCCCATGCAGTTTATCCAGAGCCTCCTCCACTCTGAGCACAGCTGAGTCAACGCTTGAGCTGGCCTAAAGGACAGGGAAGCACTTAATGTATAGTCTTCTACATGCATGCCTGGTATACTTTGAAGTTTGATGCGATCTGTGATCAGCTATCTGACCTGGCCTTGGCACACGCAAAGCTCATCCACTGGCACAAAGAGAAGGAGCAGCTTCCACTAAGACAAGACAGGAAGTGAGACTGCATTACTTGACTGCTGTGTAGAGTCAGGTTTTATGGTATATAATGTTAGTGTATGGAGGTGTGAGGTGCTGTGGTCTACCAGCGCTGAAGAACATTGATACAGATATCTTGTATGATTTACTGCTTATGTGTCCGTAACATACCTCATTATTGTTGAGGGTCAGAGCAAGATCTTCAGCTTCCTTCAGCAGACTCCTGAGGTGCAGACGTATAAAACACACCATCAAATACAGAAGCACATTTACTAGGAAAAGAGTGTGTGTGTGTGTGCGCGTGCTAGTGTGTGTTTTACCTCTGTTCTGCCAGCCGTGTAGTCACAGTGGGATTAAAGGTAGACAGGATCTCTGTAGAAGAAGGAGAAGACCTGAATGGTGATTGGGTGAAAATGTCCCACTGAATATCTGGCTCAGCCTCTCCCTTAAGATTGCATCTATACTGCAAAGTGAGTTCATAATGCACACTAGGGATGAAACAATTAATCATAATGTTGTGCAAAAATGGGACAATATGCCCTGTTGACATGTGACAATGCTTCATGGACGATAAGCATTCTCTAAGCGTTCTGATATCTGAAATAACTGCATTTGTTTTATTGTTAAACCAGCCAATCATCAGACCGTTCCAACGCATGACCATGGACAAATGACAGTCTTCTACATGCATGGACCGAGAGCTTCACATAATCTTCATTTTTCTTCATTCAAATTTCATTCTACATATTATGAGAACACTGAATTACTGTCAGTTTTTGTTGAATATTTATTGAGTGTATTGAACTGTTAGTCCTGAATCATCTATGGAACCGAATAATAAGCTGACTGCATCGTTACACCCCTACTGCATACACATAACTTAATAAATCCATGCACACTTGTAGAAACTTCTAACTTAACCTAGAACTGTCTAACAGATCTAGCCTCCTGACTGTAACACATCCAGGGCTACTGGTGATAGACTTGGATCTCTGATAGCAAGTCATGCAAAATTGATAACCCTATCACAAACAGTAGTGGGGTGGACAATAGTATCAGACCATTAGAACATGATTGGCTCCAAACATGCAGGTGAGCCTGAGGTCGTTCAGATAAAACATTGTCCACATTTGACCAGCTGATAATGGTGGAAATGTTTCCAGCTCCAGTGTTGATATAGAGGATATGAGGCTGGATTAAGAAAGTCAGCAATTCATGACCACACGAATCCATGCATGAAGCCAAAGTAATATAAAGAGGGATCAATACTATATATCCGCTATATACTGTACATACTCCTCCATATAATATCATATTTCTATTGTTCTTCATATTTGTATCTCCCTACAACATCCTGCCTTGCGTGCTCTGTAAGTGTGTCTCTGACCTTGACCATGATTTAACACAGATGAACTCCTTTGAAGGGTGACTACTGATTATTATAGGCCCTGGCAGATAAATGAACTTTTATCAGTTCCTCAGATCACACAGAGATGAGCACAAGGCCAATACGAGTTCAGAAACAGTGTGAGCTCTGAGCATAAAATCTTGTTTTAATGTGGGAACAGGTTTGTGAGGCCTGGAAGCGTTTAGTTCATTAGTGTTACAGTGCTTTCTTCTATTTTTAATGTAGTCTCCAGGCTTCCTGAAGGACTTTCAAATACTCTCATTTTCAGTCCCGTCCCTGAACCTGACCAGTCTCAGCATTGGCCAGTGTTTTGATTGTTAAGACACACAGTGACCTACATATGAATCATTCAAGTATAACAAAGAGCATCTAACTGAAGTCCTGAACCAGCTGAGTGGTTGGAACTCTTTTATCTAGGCTCCTTCTATCTTTAGGCACTTTGCAGCCTGTCAGTAAAACATTGTATTCATTTCTTTCATTTAATCTACTCAATATGCCTAAAATAAGTTTAACAGGCATTAAATAGTATTTTTCACTAACAAGGTGATCCAAAACAAAATATAAAGGAATGAAGGGTGGCTCAAGAGCTATGCATGAAAATATACTATACACGAAAATAGTAAAATCTTACCGGAAAGTCCATGCAGGATTTTAGCATTTTTAGACCTGAACACACAGAGTAAATGAGAAAATTTACCAGTTTTGAGCATTTGCATTTACAGTACTGTGAGTGGACAGTTAAACTGACTTAAAGTGACAATGCAGTGATTACTTGATTGGACTTGGCAGAATAAAGTATTCATGAATAATGAATAAGAAAAATAATATACAAATATAATTAATTAGAAGACAAATAAATATTCTATGTCTTTTAACAATTTATCTCAAGTTTCATGTTAGGTTTACCATCTCTACATTCTTTTAATTCATTATAAATTCAGAGACATCTAAAGAGACACTTTCCCAAGCCATTTAATTCTGTAATACCTGTGTGTAGAGGGCAGTCCGAGAAAAGACACCACAGATACATCTCCTGGTTTCAGGGAGTGGACTGGCAGGGACAAAATAGTTCATGTTACCAACTTTATAAACCGACTTCATAGAGTGTCTTCATAAACAGTGGCACTCACTTTTAGATCAGGCCGTGTGATTGCAGATGAGGGTTTCAGTGCATTCTGATTTGTGTGTGAGTTTATACACGTGTATGTATAAATTATGTCGATTTCAACTCACCAGAGGAAGGTGCAGAGGACGAGGGTTCAGACTCGGTGCAAATCGGAGCAGACCAAATGCTCGTCTCTGCAAAAGGGCCAAACAGATCATTAACTCACAGCGTGTAAATGTTACGTCTGAATGTCACGGTTGCTTAAAAAACATAAAAGTAGCAATAAAAGTAAAACTATGCATCAGTAAAAAATCAGATTCAATAATAATGCACACAGAAAGAATGGACATCTGGCAAGTCTTCTCTGTGCAGAGAGAAGGCAGGCGTGAATACCTGAGCACGCCAGAAGAATCAGCAGAAGCAGCTGAGAATGAGACATGGTGTAAACCTGGGGTCCCAGAATGAAGACGGCACACCTGGGTACCTCTCACCTTGGTACTCTCTCACACCACTGTCCCACTATAAATATAGTGATTCTAAGACCCACCTCCTGAGAGTGTGTGATGCAGAGATGCCTTAAAAGGTTTTGGGGACAGTCTGATGATGGCAATTGAGCAATTTTATTGCCTCACCTTTATGCCTTTAGCAGTAAATGGCATTAAAAAAGTCAGGGTGAGGATCAGTTCAGAAATAATATTATAAAAGATAACGCACACTGTACTTAAACTGCAGCACAAAAGTTGACTTTGAAGTTGATTTGCTAAATCTAAAGTAAACTGTCTAGATATATATACACACATACACACTGTTTTCCATAATATTCCAGAGTATAACACTCGCACTATGCGTTATTGACAAATCACATTATTTCCTGAATATATCAGATAATACTTAAGTTTACAATACTAAAGGTAATTCATTTGAATTAATAAAGTTAAGGGACCTATGCTTCCTGAATGCTGTGTTTTCTCTTAAAACTCACCAGACACAAATTTTAAAGGAAAAAACAAGATAAACAATATGGAGCACACATTAAGCACGCATTACCTTTAGGTCCTGAGTGCACTAAATGTAATAATAATAATAATAAAAAAACTGTAAACAAACAGCTTGGTAACAGGGACAACACATATTTTGGGGAACTGTATAGGCAATGCTTATTATAACCATACTGCTACAATGGAACTGCAACCTGACAGTCTACTGGTATTAGAGATAAAAGATCACTGATTCCGAAACAGGCATCAGGTCGATATCAGCAGAAAATGCTCGAATATGAAATTTGAAAGAATAAAGAATGACATTTAATTTTATACTGAATCTAGCTGGACATACCACACACTCATATTGTGTTTCTTTCAGGAGGGAAGTAAAGTGTCTTCAATTAACAGCTTGTTTTAAACCATAGTAATATTTTCTAGGAAAAAATAGCGGATTGCTGCTGTTTTTGGCCAAAATTCAAGGTTTATTATCGGTATCAGAAAAATTATAAAAGATACAAATGCCTTTGTGTCATCTGTAATCAGTTGAGAAGACTCTTTCACTCACTGAATTTATTACACTGAGGGTCAAAGAATCACAGCAGTGAAAAAAAGTCGATTTGTTTATCTGGCCATGTTACGACACACACTTTTGATTAGATACACATCTGACCTTGAAGCCAGATTAGTCGCATCTTAGCAACACTTAATAGATATAAATAATAATGAAAGAAGGAAAGACATCATAGTTTGCACAATTTAAGCAATTATAAAAATGTTTAAAATAACTGTAAAAAGATGAAAAACATAAAAATCAAAATGCCATGCACAAATAATGCATTTTAAGGTATGGTCGAAGCACAACTTTACATTAAAGCGATTGTTCCACCCACTGGAGAGTTTCTCTTTACAGTTTAGGTAATTTAGATATTTCGAGGTTTTTTGGGGTTTTTGGAGCAGTGCAGCACACGGTGGCTTTATCTAGGCTGATGGTAAGGCTGCACAATATGGACAAAATATTATTACTGCAATTATACTGCTATGTTCTGAAATAGCAATGCTGTGTATTTCTATACAGCCCATATGTGGCAACTAAGTTGTAGAAACAGTCTATTTTCAAATCATAGCCTATTCAGCCTGCAGCAGTTTAGTGCTGCCCATTCATGCTGAAGTTGTACAGTGTTTCAGCCCCGTGTTGCCTTTTAAGCAGTAATTCACTACAGCCAATCAGAAAAGAGCTCAATTACATAGATCAGCCATAAAGGCACAGTAACAAAAACAACCTAATTCTGAGGTATAAACAGGGGTCAGAAAATGTTCGCATAAGAATGAATTCTGACGCATGTAGAAAACAGCTCAGTGAAGCAGTGTCCTTAACGATTAAAGATTTTTTGGATCACATTAAGCTCTAAATGCATCGGAAGGCACAGTAACTCACCTGGGGAAGTTATTGGTCACTTGCATTTTGCAGCCATCTAATGATATTAGATTTGTATAGAGCGATACCACCATGTCAATTAAAATACACTATATTGTACATCCATGGTTAATGGTATGCCTAAGGATACCTAAATTTAACTGTAGATCAGAAGCGGGCAATTCAATACAATGTTCATTAAATATCAGCACAGAACTCTTACAAACCACCATTTCAAAAGAGGAAATAATCCAAATTCAATTCAGTTTTAATTATGTAGTGCCATGCTTTGAGCAGCATTTGTCCTTGGATGGGGGTTACATTTAATTACATTTATAATAACAACTTGAAATAAAAATCAGTTTTAAAAGGCTTTTGTGAAAGATAGCACCTTTTTGTCCCTTGCAATTCATTACATTTAAGAAAACCAGAATATCATGACGTGTCAAGTACTGTCAAATGTACATTTTTGCCATAAACCCACCCCAAACCTTGGATAAAAGTACACAAACAACATATTTAATCTCAACACTGATTTTATCTCAACACTAATCATTGCTCAAGTGCAGTTTTGCCTGCTCCCCCTAAGTGAGGCCACAGTGTAAAATCTGTATTTGACTTTATAAAGCAGGATCTCCTCTCAGGACAATGCTCCTTTTCGCTGACTGAATGGATCTCTAGCACCTTCTGCAGGACTGGGAGGGAGTTGCAAGAGGCCTTTATTTGATACTGTCACAATATTTGGGCCCAAACACAATTATTTTTTCAGTTCTGTTATATTCAGTTATATGATACATTACACTTTTCTCCCATATTTTATATGAAAATAACTAAATTAATTTCACTTGAATTCCTTTCTGATTTTTACACTGTGATGCGAGAGATGAACTAGGTCTTTGCACTACATTGTAGACTAACAGTGCTTTTAGGAGAAAACGGCCCAATTAAATGATTTCGAAGATTTGTAAAACAATACACAGAATAATCAAAGTAGATGTTCAAGACCCTGAGCAAGACCCTTAACCTCAAGTTGCTCCAGGGAAACTGTCCCCTAAAGTTAGGGAATGGAAGTTGCTTTGGATAAAAGTGTCTGGTAAATGCCATAAATGTAAATATAAATGTGTGAGGACTCCAGCGCTACTATCTGGCGAAAGTGAAGGTCAAGAGCTCAGATCACGGCTGTAAAGAAAGTTAGTTTATGAGTTATTTATGTAATCCAGATTAGATTAAAACATTTGAACCCAAAGACAGAGTTGATACGCATTATCGGACACTTAATAAAGATATGCAGCGAGGAAGAGACAACCTGGAGGATGGAAAACCTCAGGACATCTTTTAAAATATTACTGAAATAAATCAACTGAAATACTATTAGTATTAAACTTTGTGGTGCAGAAGGCTGCAAGATACAAAGGAACCTCAAACCAGTGTTCCTGACCAATCACAGCTCCAGGTGAGTTACTGAATGTTCTTATGAATCAAGGTCTTCATGTAATCCAACCAGTAAAATTATTATAATCTTTAACCTGGAAAGATGCAAAGGGCCCATGCTCTACATTTTCCTTCTATTCAGTTTCTATCATGTTAGTGTACCAAAAATATAATAATATATTCTTCATAATTCATTTTTACACAACCATTTTCCAACTTCTGCTGATCCCTTAGAATTAGGTTGTCTTTGTTACTGTGACTCTAATACTAACATGCAGTATGGTGCTAATGCCTTAGGCACTGGCAAAAATAATGAAAAAAAAACTGTTTAGATAAGCTCTGGGGTTTTTATCACATTAATATTACTAAATAAAACTAAAAATTGTAAATACAAACATTATTCAGTAAATAGTGTTTAATGATCAGTATATCAGTGTGTTCTTGTGGAAGTCCAGTATTGCAGTAGTTTCCATCAGAAACCCGGTTTGACTCAATCATAAGCCTACACCTAGTCTTACTTTTAAAAATGCAATTTAGTCTTACTTACAGTTTACATACATATATGTATATTTTAACAATACAGATGTGCATATTTATATTCCTAGATTTTACATTTTTTACATTCCTACATTTGAACATTGTATTTTATACTGTGCTGTGCCATAGTATTTTATTTTATTCTATTGTTTTTCTTAATTTTGCTGCTTTTAACTTTGTACTGTCCACTTTCTGCCGTGACCAAGCAAATTTCCCACTTGTGAGACTAATAAAGGTTTATCTTATCTTATTATACTAAATGAAATCAGGAGCTGCTGATGGAGTTTCACAATCCAAACGACTGGAGGAACCGAGGAGGAATCTGGAACCGAACCTGTGTTCTCCTCACCAGCTCACACAATAACTTTTTTTTTTTTTTTTTTGCAAATAAGACAAATCTTGATAC
>JBBPCY010071534.1:0-11826 GCA_037974405.1 Brachyalestes nurse | reverse complement strand
AATGACTACTGATTCACATCCATTCACCAACACTCTGCTCTGACTGACAGCAACAATGCATTACCTGTGTGTGTGTGTGTGTGTGTGTGTGTGTGGGTGTGTGTGTGTGTGTGTGTATACATTGATACTCAGTCATTCTTTACTGGGTGTTTGGCTGTGACAGTGTGTGTGTGTGTGACATGCATTGATGTTCCAGAGGGGCATGCCTGATGAAATAGCGGATGAGCTAAAGCTAACACACAGCTAGCACTGCCACGCTCTCTGTACCATTGCATCATTCACCTTCAACACAACTGGCAGCAAACACACTCACAGACTGCGACTCTCTGGTTTTCTTTCTCTGTCCATTCCTTCCATACTTTTTCATCCTCCCCAAATGTATTGTGATCATTAGCTTTGAATGCCAAGGTGGACGAATTTACAAAGGAGAGCGTGGTTTTTCGGAATGCTTAGTCATTTTGTAATTGTGTATTCTTAGCAGTGTGCGGAGCATCAATGTCACCTTTTTCTGGTGGCAGTCATTGTGAAGCTGAATGGCAGCTAGGAGTGATGAGATGAGGTGACAGAGAGAGAGAGAAAGAGAGAGTGAGAGAGGAAGAGAGAGAGCGAGACCGAGAAAGAGAGAGAGGGGAATGGAAAAAATAAAATTCCACCACCATTACTTGTCTGAGGCCTATTCAAATCCAAATTAAAGAAAAACGCTCAGTTGTGCTCCAGCCTTTAAAAGCACGAAGCTGTGCTTTTAAAGGCTGATTGCCTGTTGCTTCCTGAACTCATTTAAAGATTAAAGTGCTGCAATTTGATCCAGAGCTTGATGGGTATATGAATGCTGTTTACATTGCGGAGGAATATCTGTCAGATCTAGTAGCCTCATATGCTTTGATGATAGCACTATAACTGCAGTTGTTTGTCCTTTCTTTTTTCAAAAGTGCTTCTGGCACTGTTCTTCAAACCCCCAAAACCAAATCAAGCCCTACTTCGGGACAGGTTAATGTGATTCAGAACAACTCTTCCCAAAATCATAAAAAGGAGTTTCAAATAAAAAAAAAACAGAACACACAGAACTGCATTATAAACACTAGGATACAAATAAAGTATTTTGTTAGAGAAAAAGATTTTTTGTTATAGTGATAACCTTTGGATTAAGATCACAGACAGATAGAGAGCTGTTAACAGTTATCTTAGGGGAATACATTTTTGTAACTCTCCCAACTCTAAAAACATAATTGAGTAGTATAAGCACTTAATTTATTTAACTGAACCACCATCATACAAGTGAGATACATCTTAAATGCAGCCAGTACATGTAGTATTACTTATTAAGAGATGTTAGAACTTGTTAGTAGATTGTTCAGCCTGTTTATATACATTTTATTGTATTTGTTATTTAAACATTACAAATGAACTTTTAAGAGAGCTCGTTTAAGACAAAACTGTAGTAAAATCTTCTACTGCTAGAAGATATTGCAACTTCATAAGATTTGATTTACTTTAAGAAAAAAATGTATAGTAATCTTATAATATGTATTACATGTGTAAATGATCACATAATAATAATAATAATAATAATAATAATAATAATAATAATAATAATAATTTTAATAACAATCATCATCATCTTACAGTTATTATTTTTTTCCTCATAATCATAATCATAACCATGACTGTGATGACAATGACAACAACAGTAATAATAATAATGGCTTCAAACTTGTTGCTAATACTGTAGAATGGTGGCCTAGTGGTTAGGGAGTTGTCGTTGTGACCAGAAGGCCATGAGTTTGAATCCCAGGACTGTCAGTGGCACCACTGAGGTACCCTTGAGCAAGGTACCGTCCCCACACACGGATCCCCGGGTGCTGTGTTCCTGGCTGCTCACTGCTTCACTTGGTGAATGGGTTAAATACAGAGGAAGAATTTCCCACTGGGTGATATGGTGTTTTCAAATATGACAATTGTTACACATAACAATGATAATAATACATGCTTCTCTTGAATATTACTTAATAGTTTTGCAAACTTTTCTGACTTATGCTAATGATTCTTATTAATACTGCTCACACTTAAGGTGCTTTTGGGGAGTTTATTAAAACTGACCCCCAAAACCTCGAAACAAACATAAACTCGTCTGCTCAGCCTGATGTTGCCATGCCTTAACTCTCAGGGCTGAGTGAGGGATGAAGATACTACTTTGTGAGCACCATTGTCAAAGCTCATTATGTCAAACACCCACACAGGCACTGCTAGTCCACCCAAATGCAGCGGTGACATCATCTGCATGTAACGTATGGGGCATGACTCAGAACAGGGCTGCTGTTTAATACAATCATCTGTTTAGACGCTGAGATCGGGACACAGACGGAGGCCGTAGGATGAATTTAGTTCCTTCTGACATTGAATGTTCCAGATGCGAAAGTGCTTCCACCAAGTCTTTTCTCTCCATCCTATCGTTCTGTCGCCCTCTTTCTTTTACTGTGGTCTCTTTATCAAACTGTGTTCCTAATGTCTATATTTAATATATATAATATATAGTCAAAGTCAAAGTGAACTTTGTCATCCTAACCATATCCAAGTATACAGAGAGACGAAATGGCGAAGCTCAGGTTCCACAGTGTACATATAGTGCACATATAGAACTCAATCTGAAAATATATAGTTAATTAATTGCTAAAGTTAGTTAACTATTTAGCTACTTGTTCTATATCCCTGGAAATGTGCATTCTTGGCTATACCGAGAGATGTCACACCTCGCAACTTACAGGAGCTAAAGGGTCTGCTGCTAAGGTTTTGGTGCCACACATTGTTGAATCAAAGAAGAATTAGCGGCATGTAAAGAATATTTTCTTAACATTAATTACGTTAATTATTTAAATAACGTTAATTACTAGTAAGCAGGTTTTTAGACAAAAATTATGATAAATACTGCTTGCATAAATATTCAAACCCCTTTGACCAGTACTTAGCAGAACCAGATTTTGCAATGCTAATTTTATGTCTGTTTAAGTAATTTGAAGTAAGTTTCTAACACCATTGCCTGCTGTTTGGAGTGATTTTCGCCTGCTCTTCCTGGCAGATTTGCTCCAGGCTGACCCAGGTTCGTTGGGTGACCTTTGAGAAATGCAATTTTCAAGTAGCATCACAGATTCAGGATTGGATTGAGAACTGGACTTTGACTTGGCCATTGTAGAACATTCACCATTTTATGTTCACTCTATTGCTTCATGAGTGGTCTGATTCTGACCATTTGACCACTGTTGACTAGATGTTTTCACTTGACAGGGTCTTTTCAATCCAGCAGAGACCACTTTATCTGATACACTTGCACACCAGCATGCCACTATCATGTCAGTGTAACTGCTGGCTGGAGAATAGACCACCATCTAAATATCTAGTCAATGGTGGTCCTATGATGTATTGGGTATAAGGGGGAAATTATCTGTGCAACAACATATGGGCTACTGTAATTGTAAATCTACAAAGTGCATATAATAGGTGTTTCAGATAAAATGGCCAGTGAGTATTTCATGTGGTTTTTGTATTTCATGTTGTACTTGTATATCAGTGTTCAATAAATAGTTTAATATATTATTAATAAAAGTCACAATAACACATCTTCCATCAAGCAATGTAATTCATTAACAGTAGCCTATGGTTTGAATGGCTATTTACTTTATACTCTTATACCAAGAACTATTCTGATACAAGCCTGTGCGTCTTATGATCACATAATGTAGTGGTGAATAAAGTGTTTTCTGGCTCTTGTGTAGGCAGTGTGTGTGTGTGTGGGTGGCCACTCTATGAGGAGCTTTGTGTGCTTTTGAGTTCTTGATGCTTTTGACATTATCATTTTAGTGCCTAAAGCTTTTGCTAATTGAGGTGGAAAATATGGCATTCTTTTCATATTCAGAAATCAGAGTATTGCACTGCGATGCACAGATCTGAAGGACCTGATTATGGGTAAAACATTAATAATAACAATGAAGATTGTCCTCCTAAACTTAATGCTGTAAACTGGCATTTTATTATGCTTATTTTATTAAGTCTATTTTATAGTGCTTTTCTCTCCACAACACAAGAGTGCAACAATAACTTCACTGCTACATTCTAAGCATTGTTCCTCTTTAATTTGATTCATATTGGGACCACAGCCATTTTGTAGTCTAAGACAGTATAACTTGCCTTGTTTTTCTGGGTGGGTAGGATAGAGCTGGTCCTCCTGTCATGCAGGACAATGCAATCCAGAAGGCGATTTGTGTCTTCAAGCTGTTGTAACAGAATTAGCAAAACTGGTTAGTGTTAGTGTTCTCTTTCAAACATTTTGAGATGTCTAGTTATATTTTATGGAGAGATTTCACAGTGATTTACATGACTCAGAGGAAGCGAATACTCCAAACTTGATAGCAACATGTGCAGGGGGTGAAGGGGAAGACCTAGCTAGAGTCTATAGTAATAGTGTATAGGCATTAATAGAGTCTATAGTAATAGTATATAGGCATTAATAGAATCTATAGTAATAGGGTACACACATTATTAAAATTTTTAGAGTGAGTGTATATGCACCAGTAGAGTCTAAAGTGTAGGTGTATGGGCATTTTTAGAGTCTATAGTTAAAGTGTACAGGCATTATTAAAGTCTATTTTACAGTTGCGCATGCATTATAGTGTAAGTGTATCTGCATTATAGTCTATAGTGTACATGTATTATTAAAGTCTGTATGAAAAGTATATAGGCATTATTAGACTATATAGAGCATGCATTAATAGAGTATATAATGTAAGTGTATAGACATTAGTACAGTCTATAGTGTAAGAGTATATGAATTATTAAAAGTCTATAGGCATTATAGCCATTATTAGAGGATATATTGTAAGTGTGTAGGCTTTAGGAGAGTGAGCTAGCTTGTCTCTCTTGTTTATAAGTTCATAGGTATTAGCAGTGGCAGTGTATATAGTATATGTGTATAGACATTAGTAGAGTCTATAGTTTAGGTGTATGGGCATTAGTAGAGTCTATAGTGTGAGAGTATATGAATGATTAAAGTCTATATTAAAAGTGTATAGGCATTATTAGAGGATATGTTGTGAGTGTGTGGGCTTGCTTGTCTCTCTTGTTTATAAGTTTATAGGCATTTGTAGAGTCTATAGTTTAAGTGTACAGGCATTAGTAGAGTCTATAGTGTAAGAGTTTGGGCCTTAGTAGAGTCGTTAGTGTAGGTGTATAGGCCTAAGTAGAGTCTATAGTGTAGGTGTATAGACCTTAGTAGAGTCTATTGTATAAGTGTACAGGCATTAGTAGAGTTTATAGTGTACAAGTATATTAATTAGTAGAGTCTATAATTTAAGAGTATAGTCATTAGCAGAGTCTATAGTTTAAGTGTACAGGCATTAGTAGAGTCTATAATATAAGACTTTGGGCCTTTATAGTGTACAAGTACATTCATTACTTGAGTCTATAGTTTAAGTGTATAGGCCTAATTAGAGTCTATAGCTTAAGTATGTAGGCATTAGTAGAGTCTATAGTGTAAGAGGATAGACATTAGTAAAGTCTAAGTGTATAGGCCATTTTAGAGTGAGCTTGCTTGTCTCTCTTGTTTTGTATTGTAAAGGGTTGAACTGGTTTGTCCATGACCTCAGGACAGCCTTATCTCTGCCATGTTTAATTGTTCTTGTAGTCCAGCATTGACCTGACTTGTGGCTCCTCTGACCCTGTGCTCTCTTGGAAAGCATTGCCAGGGGGTAGGATTTTGTATGGGACACGCATTTCTTTTTCAGTACACAACACAAGAGAAACTCAACATGACTGGGGCTATTTTGGGGCCTAGCGTGACCCCAACCACCCCAGAGTGGGCACAATATGGTCTAGAGACAATTACACAATATCCGCTTGCCCAACAGGTGACATAAGGACTCAGCAGGTGTCAGTAAACAATAGAGGGGTGTGTGCTAAGTCACGACTCCTGGCCTTATGAAACAACACAGAAAATCTGAGGCTATTACTCCCTTTCAACAGCGCTCACACCAGCCCATAAAGGCACTGAAGCTAACAGGTCACTCTGACATGCAGACTTCTGAGAGAAAGCCAATCAGATGAACTTAGTCTGCCTTCTGAAGCTGCAATTCAATAAAAAAGCCTTTGAATCCTAAGCCTGCTATCTTCTGAATGCATCACGGGCTTTAATACCGTGGCCTGATTAAATTAATTAAGAGCCGTCCAAATCATCACAGTTACTTTCTTAAGTTGAGCACAAGTAACCGTGATAAGCTTCAGACACCTCGGAAAAGTCTTTCATTTCCCCCCTGAAAAAATAAACCCTTAACAAGCTTTTAGCTAATAAACAAATAAATGAATAAATAAGAAAAAACCTTGATAAATCTCAGTGAGGCTGCAGCTAGATCTTGGACAGTTCCACTTTACTAAGCGGAGGCCGTGTTTGACTGAAGCTTAATTAGAAACACCTTTCAAACGAATTCAGTTCGACCGCGAATAACTTTATATTCATAACAGCCTAACACAATTTTAATCACAAATGGTCTTTTAGGAATAGTGTTCCACTGTTACTACCTCTGATTAGCTGTAATAAAAAAACAATAAAGACCCCAGTAAAAATTTATTTTCTTGGCTTGTGGCAGAATGACGCATGTACTTCTCTTTTTTTAAACAGTTGCTTTTTATCTCCCCGCCCCATGGCTTAAAGTTATGACCAAGAGTTTTCCACACACCACTCTGCCATATGGCTACATACATCAGGCCTCACTAGTAGGATTGTATGACAAGGGTTTTTTTCATACTGCAATGAACGTAAATACATGGATGGGAAAAACTTGTACACATTCTTGTACTTTTACAGTCCCTCTCCTGCATGAGCGTACTGTATTCAGTGGCTGGAATGAACACAGAGGCAGAACCAATAAAGAGATGTCAACCCTGTTACTGTGCCAGGAAACCTTTACCCAGTTCCTCACCAAGTTTATCTAAAATGTTCCGCAGGCACCATCCCCCATTAACAGCTCCCAGAGTTTGGGAAAGATAGAGGGAGAGAGAGGGAGAGAGAGAGAGAGAGAGAGAGAGAACCACATCTGTTCCTTATTGAAACCAGACAAGAATCGAAGTCAAGCCAACAGGACGAAACAATAATAAGGAGAGGTTGGAACTCACTGTAAATGTTCATGTATGAATTTAACTGTGCTACAAAGAGCACCTTTAAAGGGCCCTATTTTATATTCGCTTGTACTTTATTTTTCCCCCCTAGTTCAACATATGGCATTTGTGTAGTTTTGTGTTGTGAATGTTTTACAGGACCACTTTCTAAACTCTGTTTATCTCTTAGAATTAAACAGGCTGTATGTGTATGCATGTATTTATATATACAGTATACATTATATGGACAAAAGTACTGGGATGCCTGACCATTACACCAACACGGTCTTTAATGACATTGTATTCAAACACATAGACTTTAATATGGAGTTGGTCCCCCTTTGCAGCTATAACAGCTTCCACTCTTCTTGGATAGCTTTCCTCAAGATTTTGGAGTTTCTGTGGGAATTTGTGCCCATTCATTCTGTAGAGCATTTATGCGGTCAGACGCTGATGTTGGACGAGAAGGTCTGGTAAAAAGTAAATAAATTGAAAGTGTGCACTTGTTTATTTTATTATCTGTTGTGTTCACCAAGCATGTCATTTGACTGGGGTTGGTCAAACTTTATTTTACAGCTGCATGAATTCAGATGTGTATCATTTAAGTAACAAAATACAACACAATGGTAACATAAAGACCAGCAGCCATTTGAACTGTCATAAAAGTGAAAAAATACACCATTATTCTTTGTGCCTTGCTGGATTTGACCTTATCTTTCATTGCAGTGAAACGGTGTGTTCACGTGTGAAAGTCCGAATTACAGAGAGTTGATTTTGCAGTTGATTTTGCTCAATCCTGGTACAGGTGTAAAGGTTTATGCTTTCTGCTGCAGATGAATGAGTTCTGATACACAAAACCGTGCACTGACTTTTAAAGCATCTGTTCATACAGGCACAATGGGCACTTGAAGAGAAATGTTGTCTTTCCTATTTGGAAAGTCTGAATGATGCTGCCTAAATGAGCCTCGAGCTGTGGTCTCCAACCATAGTAATGCTACGCACACCCTGCACAGTGTGGTTAATGGAAGGCAGTATGAAAGGAAATGAGATCAGCATTTATAACAGTCTATAAAGAGACTTTATAACTCTTCATTGTGGCAAATCCATTATAAACCATGATTTAGCACGTCATTATTACAAGTAATAAGACTTGGCATAGAGCTCCAAACTCCACACCACTATTTTTGATAACTACTAAACTTCAGCAGTAATTTATTTATCTATAGTATTTATAGCCACCTCTCTTACAGCATTTTGTGTATATAGCATGTGTATGTGTATGTAATGCTAAATGTTTCATTTTTATTTTGACTTATACTATACTTTATATTGTTCTTGTCATTGTGTGTCTGTGCAGTTGTAATATAAGCAGTTTCCTCCAGGATCAATAAAGTTTTCTGGTTCTGATGCAGCTCTCTGCCACTGATAATGCTGCTGAGGAATAACATTGCCTGTAACTAGACAAAAGATATTGAAAATAAAAGTAGATTTCTGGCCTTAATCTTTCAATTCTGGATAGATCTGTTCATCATAGGTTAGTGACAGGCCTGAAATACTTCAAGAGGCTTGTTTCAGTGAAAAAGTCTTTGAAGACACCAGCGTAGACTCAAACATGACCTGTTCTGCTCTCCCTGCTGAACTTACATGCTGAGTAAATATTTTATGAAATAATAAAGGTAATGTAAGAAAATGTAAGCCACTACTTTTTGAAGGGGGTGGAAATTTTTAGTCAATAATTCTTAAAACTTGTACTTCTGTTTGATTTTAAGGATTGAAATCTAAAATGTTCTAGAACATTGTTTTTAAACCTCATGAGGACTTGTATATAAAAGATAATCCACTATTACGATGGTGAAGTTTAATAAGCCTTTAAAATCACTGTGTCAAAAGTATCCTCCATTGCTGAGTACCTGCTGTAAAAGGCCTGAAGTTATTTTCATGCCTAATTACAATTTTGAAACTATGATCGGACAGCTGGTGTTTAAATGGGTGGATCAGTTTACTGCAGCGCCACACTGATGCAGACCAAAGTTGCAACTCTAAAAAACAAGACTGAAATTCTTCATTTCCAGGTTAAAGCAGGTGAAAGTACTGTTTTCCCTATTGTGCCCAGGACTCACACAAACCCCTGTATTTTATACCTTGCATGAGTAAAAGTGTCTGCATTAAAATACACTGAAGTATATGAAAGGAAAAAGCTGTACTAGTTTGAGATTGTAGTAGTTTCCTAAAGTAGGAATTTCCTAAAAAAATAAAATAAAATAAACAGAAACTCAACTCATTGGTGAGAGTAAAACATTTTAAACCCCTAGTGGTAACCAAAGTAATATCATAATAGTTTTGTGTACTTTAACCGAAAAGAAAGAAACAACAACAAAAACTGTACATAAATTATGTATATAGGGAGTTGTCCCTGTCATCAGAAGGTTGTGGGTTCAAATACCAGGACTGCTAGTACCATCACTGAGGTACCATCACAGATGTTAACCCACAAGAAACCTGGCCAGATATATATATAAAACTTGACAATAAGACCTGAGGGTTTATGAATGTTTTAATGGTTTAATATTGGTTTACTAGTAGCAATTTCTGTGTGTTATAACTGTTTATAGATAGATAGATAGATAGATAGATAGATAGATAGATAGATAGATAGATAGATAGATAGATAGGTATTTATTTATTCCCAAAGGGAAGATTTTCTTTAGCTCAATCATAAATAAAATCACTAAAATAGATATAATTCTAAAATAGATAAAATGATAAAAAGAATAATGAAATAACAATAAGTGTAGTTTCAGTGTAGTTAGTATAAATAATATAACAGATTGTGTCAAGCAAAGCAGGAATGTAGCTGCTGTTTTACCTCATATTACCTGGTGCTATTACATCTATTAAACTAAACAACATTTTTATTATTTACAGATCAAAATGAACAGGAAACCAAATAGAAATATGGGGAGAACATAAGTCTGCCTCTGTCTGATACTGCTTAGACATGCTTCTATGACTTTTGCTTCCTTGGGACAAAATTACATTTTCTTTTATTTCACCCATGGCTTCTTCTGTCTCTTCTCTAGCATTGCTTCCAGTACTGACATGTGGTCTTTTACAAACATCTGTTTTGCAAACTGGACAATTAAGAGATTTCTGTAGTGTGTACAGATGTGAAAAGTGATATTTGAGGAGTAAATGAGGTTGACTCGAGGAACACTGTTGCTTTCTTTTGGCAGGCCAAATTTTTGTAATGAAGGTTCTGCAGATGTCGAGGACTGTTGTGTCTTGCCAAATGGGGGTTGCCAAATGGGATTGTAAGTAGACACCAAGGAAAAGTGCCAGTAGTTGTAAAGATTTAGTGATACACAGTGAAATATGGTTCGTCAATTACAAGTGTCCCGGGGCTTGAGTACTAATATCAGTGCATAAACAAAGCTGTACTGTAAACAAAGGAAAGAACCTTTACTTGGTGTGTTATGCTGTGTGTTAGTCTGTGTGATTATATATGCAAGTGCGGATCTGGCAAGTGTGTATATGTGCTGTCATGGCACTCACTCTGTGAGTTATCTACTAATGTCTACAGTGACAAACGAGCCTTGGACAACTTGGAATTCTTGAAGTTACTGGAGATCCTGCTTATAAAGATAACTTCTGAGTGACATGCAATCTAATTTACACTCCCCATCTCGCTCTTTCTCTCAGTCTCTCTTGGCATTGACGGTAAGGACTGCTTCTCATTACGGCTCCATCCACAAATTGGCTTCTCCTCCTTTCACTTCATGAAGTGGCGCTCTATTGCTTGTTTTGTTGTTGCAGAAATGCACACTAGCACCATTTCAAGGAACAATGGCCATTTTTCATTTTCTTTTTTCCCCCTGAGGTCCACTTTTGACATAGTGTGGTTTTGTGTACCAAAGTTCATTTTACTTAGCATTTCCCAACCTTATTTTATCTCTTCGAATTTAAACAAATTCGAAGAAAATGATCTCTGTTCTGAATGGCTGCCCTGTACTTGTCACGTCTGTGGCACAGGGGTAGTGAGGCGAGGCGCAAGGTGCAGGTTCCCTTGATGGCATTTTATTACAAAAACACAGACTCTACACAACAGAACATAAGTAGGCACAAGGGCCTTTAAACTAAAATTAGACATAAAACAAGGACACAAGAGGAAGGGATAGCGTGCAGGAAATTGTGAGGATTTTCATGAGGGATAATCAGCCACTCAGTACACAACTCTAGGAACTTCAATGCAAAACCTACCCAGAACATAAACCAATCATTTAACATAATCACTTAACTAAAACACAGGACAGCTGACAAAAGACACAAACACACACCCAGTTCAAAATAAAAGTCTCTATAACAAACTAACCAACAGTGGCCGGAAGGCTGAGACATTATTGTGTGGCACTTGAATGTAAGTGGAAGGGAATAAAGTGCTTTTTGGCTGATTAGGTGGATATATGCATACGATATTTTGGTATTGTGCAATAATCAGTTTATACATGGACTATATGTAATTGTTTTAAAATAGAAATTTAGACTTTTCTTCTTGGTTGGAACTATCACTACGCGGCAAAATGTGCAATTTAAATGTGTAGTTTTCCTCTGGTGCATTTATACTGTTATTGTCAATGCCTGTCACTCCACTGTGCACATATCACCAGTGTGCTTACATTTACTTATTTATCC
>JBBPCY010071533.1:7500-11827 GCA_037974405.1 Brachyalestes nurse | reverse complement strand
GAACCGTACCGAACCGTGATGTCAGAACTATAGTGTGAACCGAACCGTGACCTTTCTGTACCGTTACACCCCTAATTTATATATATAGAGAAAGAGAGATCAAGATCTCACCCGCTCACTCATTTTATCACCTACAAACCACATGAGATCCTGCTCTGCTCATTTTGGGCTTTTCTGCTGTCAAATTACTTTTATTTGCATAGTGATTTATACAGCAGACGTTGTCCCAAAGCAGCTTTCCAGAAATCCCAGACGAAGCCCCCTAATTAGTGACGCCGAGAGAGGCAGCCTGAGTAAAAAATAAAACCTCTCTGAGAACATGAGGAACAACTACTGAGAGGAAAATGAAAAACAGTGAGCAGAGCAAAGACCCAAAAACTCTTTAAAACGGTGCAACGAAGGACCTTCTTTTAAGCAAAGCCATAGAACAACTTTTTGTATTTAAATTCGATTTGTGAGTTTGAAAACCCCTATAAAGAAAGGTGTTAGGAGGATCATCACAAAAAGTGGGCTGCAGTCAAGCTGACTGCTTCACTGTTTCAGTCAAACATTTTAACTATAATGGAGTTAAAAACTAACAACTGGGGCTAAAAACTAACAGCAAAAACTAACTGGGGCAGCTGGTGGTCTAGTGGTTAGGGAGTTGCCCTGCAATTAGAAGGTTATGGGTTTGAATCCCAGGACTGTTAGTGGCAGCACTGAGGTGCCCTTGAGCAAGATACCGTCCCCACACACTGCTCCCCACGCTGTGTTCCTGGCTGCCCTCTGCTTAACTTGGTGAATGGGTTAAATACAGATAAAGAACTTCACACTGTGGTGTGTTCACATATGACAAATGGTCATGTTACACTTAAACAACTGGGAAGTGTGAGTTTTCTATGATGCAGTGTATCAATGTATATACAAATGTATCTGTAAGTGCTGTAAGAAACATAAAGGTGTACTAAGACCCTGGTTTAGGGTTTTTTAGCCACAAGACTGAAAAATTAAAAACCACAATAACAAAGCGACTCTGAGATCAAAACTTTCCATGGATGTGGTTTTGGGACAATGATCAGAAATAAACTGTTTGGAGAGAATTGTGTGTCAGAAAATCAAAGCGCCCTGCAAGCGCCGGGGCATCGCAATGCAGTTTGGACACTAGTGGAAGCATCCGGTCCAAAGGGGAACCCGTCCTCCTCCGTGTTCCATCAGTGCGGTTAGGATACAAGTAGGCCATGTTTACAAGCACTAGGACAGATCCAGCAGATGATTGATGGTGAAGATCTGGAGAATCTGCCACACATTGAGGTGCTTTAACCCCACGTGCGCCTTCCTTTAATCATATGATCCAAACCATTCTGATGGTCACGTGTTGCCAGCAAGGAGAAAGAAAAATACAAATGTCACCCTCTCGTCTGCTAGGATTCCTGGAACAGCGTGAGCCTGCTGCCTGCACTACAGAGAGAGCGGCTTTTGAATAATGCACAAAGTGAAGCGTGGGGATTTTTTGCCTTTTTTTCATCTCATGCCCAAATCTCATCTGACGGCGCACTGCGTTTTAGGAGCAATTCCAATAACTTCAAAGGTCTGGAGATCCGTCCACGCCGGGGCTTCACCCACTCTGGCGGGGCTGTAAATGGAGGCGGTTTCGAGTGTCCACCTCGACATCTATTTCTCTGTGATTTATTCATGACTTGATCGATTCTGTAATGGCTTGGATGGGGACCTGTAAGGCAATAGCACTTAATGCTTGTCTGATACCCAAGCAGGGTAACCAGCAGATACAAATCTCTCTCTCTCTGTCTCTCACACATACTCCCACTCTCTCTTTTCTTTCGATATCTCTCTCTCTCTCTCTCTGTCGTCTCTCTCCCTCCCCCCCCTATCTCTCTCTCTGGCGTCTCTCTCTCTCTCCCTCTCTGTCGTCTCTCTCTCTCTCTCTCTCTCTCTCTCTCTCTCTCTCTCTGTTGTCTCCCTTTCTCGCTTTCTTTCTGTCTCTCTCTCTCTCTCTCTCTTTCTCTATTGGTCATGGGGGTGTGCAGATCCATCCAAGCACCCGGTCACAAATAACCACTTTGTGTTGGTTCTAGTTTGGAGGTTAGGCCATGTTCACACTGCGCTGTTTTCATAAAAGGTCCATCTGGAGCTCCTCACATGATGTGTACACTGTAACCATAATGGCACTGTGTCTACTGAGAGCTTCAGTCACCACTTGTGCCGCTTTTCACAGGATTCACAGAAAAACACGCACTTGCGGCTGATTGTGAACGCAGCGGTATTCAAGAGAACACTGGTGTATGTCGCTCTGGATAAGAGCGTCAGCTAAATGCCGTAAATGTAAATGTAATGTAAATGGTGATGGTGGAAATTTGCAAGACGGTCTGAAACGAGTCTTGTGCTTGAGGTTTCCAAACTGTTGAAAGAGTGTCTTCATCATCACTGTGTAAGTGTAAAGTGTGCGTTTGTCATACGTGAACACACCACAGCACACAGTGTGAACAGTGTGAAGTTCCTTCTCTATATTTAACCCATTCTCCAAGTGAAGTAGCCAGGAACACAGCGCCCGGGGAGCAGTGAGTGGGACGGTCTCTTACTCAAGGGAACCTCAGTTGTGCCACTAGCAGTCCTGGGATTCAAACACACAACCTTCTGATTGCCGGGGAAGAACCCTAACCACCAGCTGCCCCCTGGCACTGAACATAGCATAACATGGTAGAGGACATTCAGAGTGGGTTTGGTGCTGAACGCTCCTATTCAGAACTGTCCACAGTGGTGGTGAATGAAACTATGTAGATTTCTGACATTAGAAAAAATTACTTTAACGATACACAAGGCATGTTGTTAAGGATGTTACTGACCAGGCAAGATATAGTGTGGTCAGCTCTTAATATCTGAGTAGGCTAATTGCTCGCACATCAACTGAGGAGGAATCACATTGTGTAGAAGATGATGTCCATATCAGCACTTACATCATACCAATTAGCCCTAGAGCATTAACTCATCTGAAGAGGCAGCCTCTACCTCACCTCTAAACCTCCCAATGAATTTTTGTTATTGATTTTTTTGCCTCCTAACACCAGTGCCATTACAAAAGTAAGCCTACAGTATAATGTTCATTTCATTTCTTAAAACAAATATGCATTCATTAACTCTATTCGTGATGACTGTCTGCCAGCGATGTCCCTCTTGGATGGGCTTTTGGCTACTCAACCACGCATCAGAGGCAAGAGGATTGTTTTAAAAATTCACATGTATCAGGCAATTGAAGAGCAGTGGGAGATTTCTGCTGAACAGTCCTACTTCATTAAAAGCCCTCCCGGATTCCTCCGCACTGTATATTTTCTGTGTTTTCCAGGCTCTTACACCCTGGCCTCAGCTCATCAGACAACTATCACGCTCTTCATGAGTTGTTTCAGGTGCGCTGGAGCAGGAAAACCGTGGAGCGTGCAGAGCGGAGGGAGTACAAGAGCAGGGCTGGGAAACACGGGCTTAGGGGACGTTTCGATTCACCACTCTGCTGCTCTAAAAAGGAAGAAAGTCATGAAAAATTAACGCAGGGAGGGCAGCGTGCTGGGGAAACAACTGAATGTCTTATTTTTAGAGCGAAGCAGCACCTCACTAGTAATGGTGGCCTGAGAAGAAGAAATGCATTTCTTGATAAACTAATTATTTTTTCTGCTGGAGTTACACTTTAGGCCATTTTTGACCAGCTCTGGCCCATCAAAGAGAAGCAGCTGCATTTTCAACTCAAAACTCCAGTAATAGCATTGGCTCCAGCCATGCAATTATAAAAATAACAATAGATGTTTTTGAAGCTTCTACAATTCATCTAGCTTGACATTTTCCTCATAAATGCAGAACAATTAAGAAGAACTTGGCCTCAGACTGAACTATTGTACTATATGAATCAATTCCCTGACCTCTCTTACTGAACTCTTCACTCTTTAACAACACTGCACTCCTTAACTTAGCCAAGCTGCTCTCATACAGAAATCTTCGCCTGAACTCTTCTTCCACCTGAGTTTTTTGACTAATTGCTCCCAGAAGTGTCCAACAGAACTCGTCTACCAAAGTGCCCCTCTTGCATTCTTCTCCTGAACTCTGGACTGGACATTTTTCCAACCTGAGCTCTTCACTAGAACTGTTCTCCTGCGTGAACTTTTCTCTTCCTGTTCATCGCCTCTTCACGTGAACTCTCATCTGAACTTCTCTCTCAACTGAACTGTTCACTTTAACTCTTGTTCACTTGATTTGTTCATCTGAACTCTTCTCACACCCAAACTCTTAATCTTAGCTCTTCACTGTCTGAACTCCTATTGCAAACAAACTCTTCACCTGAACTCTT
>JBBPCY010071533.1:0-2500 GCA_037974405.1 Brachyalestes nurse | reverse complement strand
CGGAATGTTCTTTGCAGTTCCAGGAGGAAAAGCCCTCAGATCTGGGCCATGATGATGACTCAGACAGCGGACTTACTTACAGGAGGAGAGGGGGTGCTGCCGAATGAGCGCGAGAAAAGCAGACAAAGAGTCATCCCTCCATCATTCGCCCCTCATACATGCACACCAGAAGTGCAAGTAAAGCAGTGTTCACACTCGAATTCCCTTGAGTCCCCTCTGAGGAAATTACGTGCTAAATCACATCACATTTGCATCTCCTTCAGCGCGCCAGAGATGAGTTGAGATGACCTCAATAATACTGACGCTCGACATTCTCCGTCTCTCTCTCTCTCTCTGTCTCTCATTCCTGCGTGCAGCATGGAGAATCCGGGAGAGCCTGTTTAAATTCCTCTCTAAGTGACTTCAGTCTCTCATGCTGTTCCCGAGAGAAAACAAGCTCATTAACTCTTATTCAAAATAATAATAATAAAAAAAAAAGATAGGCCTACTGAAAATCCCGCAGGATGCTGCCGGAGGAGAATCTATTGTAATAACAGGGCCAGGAGTGTATGTATACTATAATGGTCTTTAAATAGACATTGGGTCACATGTTTAACTGCTGATGGTCAATTGAGAAAGAGGGAGGTTAAGAAGGAGAGAGAAAGAAAAAGAAAACAAAAATTTTGAATGAAGGGATGAAGCCAGTGATGTAGTCAAACCCATACTATTCCCAGGCTGTCTTTAAAAGGGGAACGGTTTAAAGCACACATGGACCTCTCTGGGCCTAGAGCACAAGCCCTGCAAAGAAGGAGGAATACAGCATGGAAGAGCCATTCAGTACAATAACCCACTTATGCTGTAAATAGCAACAACAAATAAATAAAAGCAGTGCTGAAGTTACTGTGTTTTACTTTGTATGTTTGTATGTTCAGCACATTGTGACTGTGTGTGTAAGGATGTGCGATGTGTAAAATCACGTGTAATTATCATGTTCTGCACATCAGCATATCTGAGTGAGGACTTGGTCAAGGCTCTGTAATTTGGGTTTGTGTGTTGAGTCTGCCTGCTTTATGAAGTGCAGGTGCATTTGATGGAATTCTACATTTAATGAAATTCACAGTCCACTGGATTTTATCTAGTCAGTTTTTAATCTTAATGCACCATTTAGTTCAGACCATTTCCAGAGAAAGACTAAAACGCAGCCATTTGTTCCAGTATGTACTTTTAAAATGGTGAAAGCGCAGCACAGAGGGGTGTGAATGTTATTTCTAAGGCTACGTATGTTTGTTAGCCGTGCCGGAGCCTGTGTTTGTTTATACAGGTCAGGTCCGCGGGCCCTGTAGACCCTTGCAGACTAACAGAAGCGGTATGTCTGGTATGCAAGGCTTGTGTATAGGTGTTTGGGGAGCTGTCGCGGTAAAGAGTGGACACAGTGCTCCTCTGTGTGTTTCACCCCATGAAAAGGGAAACGGGCCTGATCCGAGGTCAGCAGCACACAGTGAGTGCACTGACCATCTCGACGACAATCCACTTCCGGCCAATTAGAGAGGAGGGTTAGCGGTTAGAGTGGTTAGCATACCTGAGAGGTGGGCTAGACTCCATTTGAATAGTTTTATTACGAACAGAACATCTGTACATTACTGTATTAGAATGCTTTTGGTTTGAGGGATAACGATACATAAAATTCTGTTATTACAATGTTCAAGTTTTAAGAAGAGAGATTCAACCCAACGTAAAACTGTGTGTACAGTACCTGGATAAGTAGCCCGACTCCAATACCACTGCCATGCTAGATTAAAATTATTTGAATACGATAAAAAAAAAAATACGGCATCGGCCAGGGAAACGCTAGGGAACGTCAGGGGTTGCTGATTTGTGGGTAATAGAATAAAAACAATCCTCTTGCTCGTTCATCCTGTCATAATATCCCCAGAGGCGGGCTCCTTATCCGTGGCCAAACCTGTAGTTAAGGTTCGACTAATCAGAAGCAACCAAACACCCACATACCATATATACTGCAACATAGCCGCTAACTGGCACTCTACAATGTAATCAGAGTCCCACTAACATACTGGTTGAGTGATAATACGGGCTCATGACAGTTAAATGTCACAATAATGCCAATATTACTGACTGAAGTGGTAAATTTGAACACAAAATGCCCATCGTGGTTAGAATAACAAACATGTGTAAACTGTTGGACTTCTCTAACTGAAATGTAAAATGTGATTATCGCCTATTTATGTTTCCGGACCAAGCAGACGAGCATGTCCACCTTTTCTTTCATGAGGGCAGAACCACTATGTGCCAAACTGCCAGCTGAGGTCATGCGGTCACGTAAACAGGGTGTTTCCTTACTTCTGGCTAGTCTGACTCATCTCTACAGGTAGATGACAAGCTCTGCGTTTACAGTTTATCCTCACTTAGGATAAAGTTGATAAAGTAGAAAAAAGAGAGAGAGAGAGAGAGAGAGAGAGAGAGAGAGAGAGAGAGAGAGAGAGAGAGAGAGAGAGAGAGAGAG
>JBBPCY010071532.1:0-11827 GCA_037974405.1 Brachyalestes nurse | reverse complement strand
CACACACACACACACACACACACACACACACACACACACACACACACACACACACACACACACACACACACTGTCCTTGACTGCCCATGTGAAAAAGTCCTGACAGTGAAGTGATGACTAACACTCTCCAGATTTCCTGACTGAGAGTGATGTGTGTGTGTGTGTGTGTGTGTGTGTGTGTGACATCTCTATTAGTAAGAGCATGTCAGTTCACATCTGACTGATCTAAAGCCTCACTGGCATGTGTGTGAATGGGTGTATGTGTGTGTGTGTGTTTGTGTACATTAAAGTGATCTCTAAGGTATTAAAAAGGGGAACTCCACACATTTTTTTTTCAAATTTCTACATCTTCATGTGAGCAGGTCTCACTCTGTAGATTTCTCTTGAACTAAAGATTTAATCAACTGCATTGGTGAATTACTATGGTTATAATATAGACAAGTCTGGCATTAATCTGATCAATCATTTTAATGACGGGATGATTATTTCTGCTGTAACAACAGCACAAGCTGTGGTTGCTATGGTTACAGTACCATAGTAGTGATGAATCAACAAGGGAGAAAAAAAAACACCAAAGTGTGATGACTGGACGACTGGGTCAGAACCTCTCTAAAAGGGCAGGTCTTGTGGGGGGTTCCCAGCATGCAGTGGTTCCTATCCAATCACCCGGGATACCATAGCAACCCCTTAGCAACTACCTGGCATACCATAGCAAGCACACTGCAGCACCATGCACCCTAGCAACCACCTAGAACACCAAAATCATCCTGGAACATCGAAAACCTAGCAGTGTCCTCTTTCAGCAGGATGATGAGTCGCCACACTGCAAACACTGTTCGGGAACTTTTTGAGGAACATCACAAAGACTTAAAGGTGTTTACCTGACGTCCAAATTCCCTAAATCTCATCTGTGGGACATGCTGGACAAACTAGTCCAATCCATGGATGCCCCACCTTGCATCTTACAGGATCTGCTGAAGTCAGGATTGGTGCTGAACCACAGCAACACTCCGAGGTCTTGTAAAGTCCAAACTACTGCTGAGTTTCTCTACATCAAACATTTTCCCTCCAAATCTACTTCTGTATGACTTTATTTACATCTCAACCACTGAATTATGCAGAAATGCTGAAGGATCTGCACTTTAAAGTAACATGAAGTATTAATGTGGAGTGTGTGTGTGTGTGTGTGTGTGTGTGTGTGTTAAAGCATTGTGTGAGGGTTGTGTGTGTTTATATTTTCACATTAAAGCACATATTAGGGCAGTGTGTTTATGTTTTTCCCTGCAGTGTCTATCCATCTACAGCGAATGTGAAATGTAGATGGTATAGCACATCTATAATTCATTCATGAGGGCTTCATCCTCACACACACACACACACATACACACACCTGCCTCTCTTACACACACTCACAGCCTGGCCTGGTTGACTCCTGCTGTTCCTCTTCGTTCTCTACGTCATGCACTTATCGACTGCAGCTCACACACACACACACACACACACACACACACACAAAAAAAACACCAAAGCATCCTCGCACTCGTCTCCACTGGGCCGCGGACGCCAGCCGCTCATTAGAAATCTCACATAAAGCGTCTTTAGGGGTCCAAGCACTTGACCAGTGCAGCAAATAATCGATGCTTCTTTCGCGCTGCGTCAAATACTCTGAGACAATCATTCATAAAAATGTTGACCTGTTGCATTTCAGTCAGCTGTGAGCTACATGGAGGCCTCCATTTATTATCATTTATTATTATTGTGACTGCACTAAGAATAACACTATTGTTCTTCTTAAGTTTTGTAATAATAATAATTATACTACAAAGTATTATTATTGTTATTATTTTTGCAATTATTATCCTGTTTATAGGTGGTATCAGGTGGCACCTTATGTCTAAGCCCACGTTGAAATTTGGCAAATTTCCAACGCTAAAATGTTCTTTAATATCGGGGGTATTGCGTGTGTATTCAGATATTTTGATTGGGTGATCAGGGGCTGAGTATTGAATTTTTATGGTTGAATTGCTTCCATCATGCACAGGGAGAGTCAAAATCAAAAAGAAAACAGTCACAAAGAAAACAGTGATGAGTTAGAGACTTGCATTTGTATTACAATGCAAGGACACACTGAAACAAAGACTCCGTAAAATAAAGACATCAGGATGGTTCCATAGTTGCATGAGGGTTTCCCTGTATAAAGCCAGACTATAAGCAACCTCCCAGAAGGTCATTACAGGAAAGTTATTGCAAGGTTATGAATGAGCTGCCTGCTGCTGTGTATAAGATTCAGTTTTATCAGGATGATTTATGCAGGTGTAAATGCACCCAAGGCTCTGAACATCTCTGCTCCTTCAGCTCGGGATGAGTATAACAGGTTACACTTCAATGCCTGTGGTCCATGACCATAATGACTAATACAGGAGGATAATTATAAACTCCCTTCTCCTCGTAAACATGGGAAATGAGTAATGCCGTGCAAAATTGTGATTCTCGAGGCAATACCTGAGCTGATTTGCATATTAGGCACCGATCCGGACATCATGGACTGCATAGCAACCACCCACCAACAGCCTAGCGACCACCTGGGATGCAATATTAACAACCTAGCAATCACCCACAATACATTAGTGCAGGCCCCAAGCAACAGTCTTTCACCTACAGAGCATATCACGGCAACCATCTGGAGCATCCTATGCACCAGCAACTACTGGAATATTAGAGCTGGGCCCGATCCGGTATCGGGTCCGATATAGCCGTAAGTCCGTCATCGGGTATCGGTCGGACAGGCCCGATCTCTATATTCCGCTCTATATATTGCGCTGGACCTTAAGCTCCACGCTGTGTAATACGAGATGCATCACCGCTCCTTATTCCATACCATGAACGTGCGGCAACTTCAGTCTGAATAACATTAGCCACTGTTTTGAACAAAATGTCGCTTGTTTGGAGTTAGTTTGGAAACGACGAAAAGCAAGACGGCTACTTGCAATGCGTGTAAAGCCAGAGTGCCGAGGGGTGGAAGTACGGTTGCGTCGTACAATACAACAAATTTAATCAAGCACCTGCACAGATTTCACAACAAAGAGTACCAGGAGATGCTAGCAAACAACACCAAAAAAAAGACACCAGGCAGCAGACGCTCGCTGAAATTTTCCAAAAACGCAACAAATTTACAGCAGACAACCTAAAAGCGAAAGGAATATCAAGCAAGACTCTTAGCTCTCCCTCAAGACCTCTTTGGGGTCCTTTCAGGGGCTATTTTGTGTGTTTTGTTGGCTGTTTTTGCCCTCTCTCCCTCCCTCTATCTCTCAAAACACGAGGCTAAAGTGGGGCATCCTGTAACTCGGCCGGTCCACCTTAAATACAGAAGTAGTTAGATTACACTCTGCCCATGTCGTGTCTCCGAATTCACGTTATTTTAAATGTATTAGTTTTGCACTTTATTTTCTACACAGTTGCTGCTAAAATGGACATAATACTTGAACTATTTAGATGATTCAGTCAAGATTGTTTACAGCTGTTGCTGCTACCTTTTTGTGATGTGTGACATAAATACATTCCTTTGGAATGCCTTTAATTCAGTGTAGTTGTATATATTTTTTGCTCTTCTAATAAGTGCTTAGTCATTTATTTATTCTGTGATGTAGCCTTATTAACAAACAGCACAATTTCAACAAATATAATGCTAATATTAAAGTTAAAAGATGCATTATATCAGAATCTGTATCCGTATCGACAGTCATGTATCAGAATCGGATCGGAACTGGAAAAACGTGGATCGGTCCATCACAATGGAATACCATAGCATCCACCTGAACCCCACCATCTAGCAACACCCTAAAAACTACCTGACATACAACAGCAACCACAGCAGAACCTGAATCACCAAAATCATCCATATAGGAACACTGTAGAACCACCTGGAATACAATAGCAACAACCTAGTAATGACCAAGCAGCATCCTGGCAACTACACAATAGATCAAATTTCCTCCTCACCTAGCAACACTACCTGAAATACCCTAGCAACCACCTACCACAGCAACCACATAAGAACACCTTGGTAAAATCACTGACCTAAAATCTGGAGTCCCTTAGCAAAAACTACCCAGGATACAATAGCAACCACCTAGCAACACCTTAACAATTACCTGGTATACCATAGCAACCACCTAGCAACAACCTAACCCTACTTCATATACCGTAGCAACCACCTAAGAACATCTTAGCAAACATCTGGATGGTCAGAATCATCCACTTGGCAACACCCTAGCAACCACCTTGGGTATAACAGGAACAACCTAGCAACCACCAAGCTGCCACCTGGCAACAACACATTATATCAAAGTTCCTATCCACCAAAATTATAGCAACTACCTGATATACCCTAGCAACCACCCAGGTGACCACAGCAACAGCTTAACGACAGCCTAACAACTACTTGGTATTACCATAGCAACCACCTAGCACCCATGCTAACAACCATCTGGTGGTTTAAACTGCCTAATAGAAAAGGTCCCTCCTCACATACTGATAATCATATTTTTATACATACAACTATTTTTTTATATGTATAAACCTAATGACAGTTATGTTTTCATACATCACTCCCTCATAACTAATATAAAATCACCAATGTTCAGAGGATTTCTTCCCCTCATTTACCCACACCCTTCTGAAACAATAAATCCTTAAGTGCTCTCTCCCTCATTCAAAGAGGAATTAAGGTGCGAAAAAAAATCACTTTATTTTCACCCAAATGACAGCAAATGCATGGAAAGAACATTAGCGCAGAGTCATCCTTCATCAGGCGCACGACAGAGAGACGCCTTTTCATCTGTTCTCTCTTCATACACAGCCAGCCCACATGGCAACAGCTAACGGAAGAGTTTTCACAACACACACACACACACACACACACACACACACACACACTGTTCTGCCTACAGCAAAAAACATCTAAATAGGGACAGAATTAATTACTGTGTTGGCATCTTCATCTGAATTTATTTTTAACCCTTAGAACTCACAGTCGTTAGTATAATTTTATATTCATTAAACCGAGTGGAGAAATTCAGCTGAAAGTGCTGATTATAAACTTTAAATCAGTTCTGCATTTGTGTTAATTTGTGTTTTTTTTTTTTCTAATTTGAATATGATATGAAAAAAATGGCGACCATCTAGCAACCATCAGGCAGCATCTTGGCAACTAAACAGCATATCATAAACCCCTTATTCACGTATTAACACCCAGGAAACTATCTGAGATACTAGTGCAACCATCTGGAATACCGATTAATTAACTGATTAATAATATATTCATCCATTGTGAATACAGAGCATAGCAACATTTTGATAACATTATGATAAAAAAAAAACTTTTGCACAGGCCAAATAATTTCTTTAGACTTTTTTTTTTAAGTTTAACTTCGCAAATAAACAGTTTAGGCATATCAAAATGTAGAAAAAGTGTATAACACAATGACTGTATAGATTGTTACTTATGTACTTCAAAACTAGGGATGTATAAGGAAAATAATAATGTAATAATTAACATGGAATAAAAATATACACTATACAGTTCTGTTATTGGGTGAATGTGTGTGTGTGTGTGGGGGGGGGGTTAGGTGTTTTTAAACGTAATTCACTTTGTAACTCTGCAATTAATCCTAATCACCCCATTTTATAATTACACTGACCTAGAAAAAAAGCAACAGAATAGCAAATGATTGCTTCTGATTGGCCCAAATAAGAAGAACTGTTTATCATGATTCTGGATATTCATATTGTTAATAGGAGATAAAAACACAGTGGACCACTAATGGACCAGTAAAACCGCACTCAGGTTAGTGATAAGCGGGAAACTGTCCATTCTGTTATACGGCTTTTATGACCAAAAAAATAAATAAATCGCACGATAAGTGAAGAAAATGCCCGGCTGTAATTCAGCATGCAAGACGAGTGATGATGCTCGAGACCCACAATTATTATGAGCAATTTGCAGAGGTGGAGGTTATGCTTTGGTTCGGGGCCTCAAAGGATGGCGGCATGACCGGAAAACACAAACAAGATACAACAAGACCTCGGGATGAATGAAGGGCAGGACATGGGGGCACCACACACACACACACACATACATACACACATGCAGAAGCCGGCGGGTTAGAGGAAAACTCCTACATTCTTCAACCCAAACACCTCTGTGTGAGTGTTAACCAAGAGGGACAATCACTTTAACACAATTCCCTGTTAAACAGAAAAGCCACTGAATGGAACCGCTTTTGTAATGGGAGTCAATGGGCAGGAACATAGATAAAAAGAAGTCCTGGTTACTGGTGCTTTCACTAAGGTTTTGTATCCATGGTTACCTGGCAGGGTCTATAAAACCCTGCCTACTTACAGAATCTGAATTCTTAACTTTAGAAAACGAAACAAACTGCACAGATTTACAGCTTGATGTATGGACCAGTATGACTATAAATCTCTCAATTTGGAAAACTAGTCCAAAATCCAAGAGGAAATTCTATCTATTTAGAGGTTAATTTCTACATATGTTTTTAATAAAATTAGTTACATTTTAGAAGTTTCACCTAATTGCCTACTGATGTGATTTAGTAGCTCTAATACATCTGGAGTCTCAAGTCTACCAATTTACAGCTTAATTTATCAATATATTTGAAAAAAGATGTCATTAAAATGGTACCAGTTTCACGTAATTGTCTACTTCCGGCATCCACAGCGATCAGGCGGAGCCCGTGAAAACTCCGCCCACATGGCAAGTTTGGAAATAAACTTCCAAGAACTGTTAACCTTAGAAAGCTGAACTACGAACTGCACAGATTTATAGCATGATTTATGGACTACTATGAAAATATATACTTCAGTCTGGAAAATTGGTCCCATTTCTAAGAAGAATTGATAGAAATCCTTTAGAACTAGAAATTATGCTGATATGCTGATTCAATTACTATTAAAGTGGTACAAGTTTCACGTAAGCCTTTAAAGCCCATTGCCTGAAATGTGCTGAGTCTACGGGGAAACGTGTTGGAATTGCTGTGCGTGGTATCAGTATAATACACACACAGCAGGCAGAGATTGCTGAGGGTTGAGGAGGCTCTGGAGTGTTCCTTTAAATTAACAAGCAGGAATGCGTGGATGGTAGAGGAGTCAAGGACGGGTGGACTCAAATACCTGGACGAAAAAGCGGCAGGAGCGTTCCCTTTTCTGCAGCTGCAAAGTCAAGATAACTTCATTAGACCAGAAGGTTACCATCACAGCAAAACACTCCAAAACACACACAAAACACACTACAGCTGAATTACATTTTTTCCCTGATTTATTACAACTGTAGGAGAAAGGCATGCATATTAATTAGGGTTCCTCATTATAAAGGTAATGTTTCAAATGTTAATTAGAATAAAACTGACATGCAAAAGTAGGAAGGGAATTTATTCATTCAATCTGAGAGTTTCAAGGTTATGAAATGCATCAGTGGAGCGAGAGAGAGAGAGAAAGAGAGAAAAAAGAGAGAGGTTTTTATTTGAGTCAGTAATAGGACTATTTTCCGATTATACTTTTTCCAAGAAGCAGGTTAGTGTCCATGTCCCCCACTATGAGACCAGTATGAGACTGGGCCACGGTATTATTCTGCTTGTCCACTGGCACAAGGAACCGTGCTGTACCGTAAACAAATGTTATTCCATTATAAATAAAGCGACCCGTACCCAAACCGAACCCGAGCTACTCGACGGCAGGGCTAAAAACAGGCTGCAGCTGAGCTGACTGCATCACCGCTTTCTGATTGGTCAAAATGTTGTTGTGACAACAGAAGAACTTGAAGTCTTTGTTTTTTTTCCTGTCTAAGCAAAAAAAAAAAAAAAAACAACAGGGGAGATACAAACTAACAACAGGGAAGTTGACAAAATACTTCTACGGTCTGTTTGGCCTGAAGATAAATTTCAGTGTTCAATTTTTAAACTTTGTGAGAAATGCAAAGATATCCCAAAACATCACAAGAAGTTAGTTGGATCATCTAAACCACCGGACCACTGAGTCATTTGTTACCGGGCAGAATAAAGAATAAAAATGTTTTACTGATTGAGTCTGTGTCACGTGATATGGTACATCAAAAAAATATAGGCCACAAGCTAGCAAAAATGAGTAAAAAAACAAACACACTTTGTTTTTAATTGTAACTGTACCGGTCTGTAAAAAATATTGTTTTACATGAAACTAGTCCGTGTTGCAAAAAAAGGTTGTGGCCCGCAGACCTACACAATGCAGAGAAAAACTAAAAAACTAAAACAAGACTATAAAATTAGACCACAGATAACAAAAATGATTCTCTTAGGAATAAAAAAAACATCTCTACAGTTTTACATCAGTACTGTGCTGCTGTTGTGTCCGGAACACCGTGTTGAGATACACTGAGACACAATTTGTCTGCCATCACAGAATGGTTTAGGTACCTCACAGTTCCTGTATACCAGTGGAAAAGTGCCTTTAGGGTGATTAACATTGGTCCCGTCCTCCTACTGGTCAGCACCACACCAAGCTAACAACAATACAGCACTTCTTTCAAACTCTGTGACGACAGTCTGGCTACAGGCATATGTAGGACGTCATGCTTCTTTAGAGATGTACTTTTTGACTAAGGGTACAAGGTGTTATGTAAGGCCATGCCTACTGTGGGTGCCTGTTCCTACACTGGGTTTACTGTCGATCTGTTTTGTCCTGTTTGTGATTTATTTGGTTTTGAACTTTCTCGGCAGGTCTGGGAGTTTGCTTCCTTCCTTGACTGAAGATCAACCGAGAGACTTTGCACTGAAGAAACAGAGTTTGACTGGGCAGAGAGCCAGGAGACTCTTCATCCCAGTACCAGAGTCTGATTGCATGGTGAGTTGGGACTCTTTTCACAGCCACAGTGGAGTTTGACTAGGCCATGAGCCAGAGACCTGGCACCATGATAGCAGAAACTGTCTAGGCCACGAGCCAGGGACTGTGAACCATGATGGAAAAAGATTGCCTAGGCCACAAGCTGGAGACTCGTGGAGTTTACCTGGGCCAACTAGATGAGAACTTTGTACCCTTTGGCTATGAGGTGGGTAATTTGCACCATGGTGGAAGAGTCTGACTGGGTAGTGAGATGGGAACTTTGCACCATGGTGGTGGATTTTGACCATGCAGCAAAATGGGAACTTTGCACCAAAAGACGGTCTTTTTGCATCATTATGGTAAAGTTCGACAGGCCTGACAATTTGGGAACTATGCACCATGGTGGTAGAGTTTGACTGGTCAGAGAATTGGGAACTTTGCACCATGGCGATAGACTTTGAATGGGCCATGAAAAGGGAATTTTGCTGCATTCTGGTAAACTCTGGCTGGGCTGTGAACTTGGGAACTTTGCACCATGCTGGTAGATTTTGACTGGGCAGCAAGATGAGAACTTTGCACTATGATGGTAAATTCTACAAAGTTTAACTTGGCCGTGAATTTGTTGGATCGTGGCAGTAGAGTTCCACAAATGAAAAAAAATTTGCTCCATTATGATGGACTGTGTATGCCTGAGTAGCAAGAAGCTTGACAAGGCCGTGAGACACCTTGATAGCGAAGGTTGACTGGAAGCACCATGGCGGCAGAGACTAACATGGTGATGAAACCTGACTATCTGTAACCCTACTTGCCCACTTCTACCCCAGACAAAATCAACACTAGACAGATTTATTGAAAACATGTACATTTGTAAACACTCTATCTTGAAATAGCTAGAATGCAGCGATGCTAATAGAGCTCACCAAACTAAAGTGACTGATATTAACTGATGTTTCCCAGCCCAGTGGGCCACCATTCAGCTCAAAGAAGTTTACTGTACAAGCGAGCACATTAGTGCGCTAAGCCCTGTGTGTCCGCTCCGGCAGAACCCATGGTGGAGGTAAAGGCTTTGAAGCGCATGTGGTGGCGCATGAATTATTGAGAGTAAGAGAGGAACATGCCCCGGCCTCCTCACAGGACAAAAATAAACAGCGCTAGCACTGTGGTGGCCCCGTGGTTAGCCGTGACAGCATGCTAATTCCTGTGCCTAAACGGCTGCGACGGCCACCATCTTTAGAGGGTAGATCTTCTCCTCCCTGTTAGATCCCCTGTTAGTGTTGCCAGAGAAGAGCTCTCAAGCTTCTTTCATCTCTAAAGTGCCCGAGATCTCTGCATTTGCAGCCTCCGTTTGGCTGTGTCTGAAGGCTAAGCCCATTGTGCTGCTATCAAAGGGATCTTTCAGAGCGCTAGCACAGAACGAACCCTGGGGCTGACGTGACAGGCCGACATGTCACTTTCGTGAGCAAGAGGGATTAAGCAACACGGGAGAGGAGTGCAGAGATTGGGCTGACCTTGAAGGGAAGGAGGTGGTGGTGGTGGTGGGGGGGGGTTGTTTCAAGCTGACTTTAGAAATAGAATCACCATAGCATCGTTTTAACAGCTCCTTTCAATGTGGCGCTACCATTCAACACGTAATGTATGGCTGTCTTCACACTGGTCAGTCTCTATTTAGGCCCCTGCTATTATTCATGTAATGGTCCCACATATTTTGCCCAATGTGTACAGAATAACATCAGGCCATTTTTTCCACACATTTGTTGTTGGCACTGAATACAGGGGTTCGATACACCCTTAGATAGATCCAGTCAAAGCAGGGATTTGACTTAGAGAGCCACCCAAACCTTTCAGAATGCCAGGCTCCAGCACAATGTTTGAAAACCTTTAGACCGCTGAGAAATGTCAAGATGACAAAACTATGAATTTGCCTGTTGCCCATAAAAATGGGCAAAAACATTCCCAGCCTTGTGACTTTTTGCTTTGCATGTTATTTTAGATTATATAAATGGTTGTGGTGACCAAAAGACCTTCAGACATCCAGGTAGCCAATACCAGGCCTAGACCTTATTGCGTTATTGCTAGACTAGCTGAAGTCTGTTTCTGGTAGTTTCGTTCGTGTGATTTCTAATCCTGGCATCTGCTCAGGCCTCCCTCTCCTACAGGCAACCAGCTCTGACGTTCAGATCCTCTGATGAGAATCTGCTGCATCCCACAGTGTTGGGGCTGTCTGTAATGTTCACAGCATGAAAGCTAAAGTGCTAACGCTATTTCATCAGGCTCTGCGGGTGCACACAACATCGAAACACTTAAGCTCACTGATCATAAAGTTGTAGAAGCTGAGTTAGAAAAGTGTGGTCTTCTTGGGCGTAGCCTCTTTGACCTCTTTGACAGTTGGTATTCTGGTTTTTGCCCACCTTTACAAAGTCTTTGGAGCAAAACCTTCTTTGTTTGTTTCACAGAAAGATGGAGGAGGTATCGGCTCATAGACTCTGGAAAGACACTTGAATATTGAATTGAATACTGAATTTGGTCTTTTTGGGCGCAGCCTCTTTGACCTCTTTGACAGATGGTATTCTCTGGAAAGGTACTTTAGTAAAACATTGTCATCTATTCAATTACTTAATTGATTCCTCATTGTTTCGTTCTTAACTTTAACACAGAATCAGAATCGGTCTTTGTAAAAGACTTGAAGGAGAACACTAATTGAAGAAGGAGGGCCATTCCACTCAGTCCATTGGACCCTTAGACCAAGGGGTCAAGCTTTGCTGACAACGGGGTCGGCACTTAGATGGTTGTGGCACTTTAAATATTCATATATTCTCTCAGTAATAGCATTAGAAATTTTAGCATTAGCTATCTCACTGTTAACTGAGGGACTGTTTAGTGATCGCCTGAATCACATCTTATTTAATGAGGAAAAGTATAAAAACACTGCTGTAATCAACACTCTCCTCTCACA